>PVIU01002895.1:0-158883 GCA_004026605.1 Ondatra zibethicus
CTGATTGGCCATTAGCCAGGATGTATGGGTGGGACAACCAGACAGGAAGCAGAGGCAGAGCAAGGAGAACAAGAGAATTCTGGGAAGCAGGAAGCTCTCTTGGCATTCCTTCCAGACCACCAATGAAGCAGGATGTGACCTGCCCGCTGAGAAAGGTACTGAGCCATGTGGCTAACATAGATAAGGATAATGGGTTAATACAAGCTACAAGAGCTAATAAGAAGCCTGAGCTAATGGGCCAATCAGTTTGTAACTTATGGAGATTCTCTGCGTGATTTTTCTCTGAGACTAAATGACTGTGGGAACTGGTGGGAGGACAGAAAACAACCAAGCCCCTCATATTACATGGGTCCCTGTTTGTGTGACATCAGGTGACAAGTCAAGGTTGGCAGCTACAAGCCAAAGCAGAGAGATGTGAGAGTTTTGCATACACTTTTGAACACCCAAACTCAAGTCCTCTTAGCCATAAATGAAGAGGATTGAGAATAATAAACGAAGGAGGTATCATCTTAGTTTTTACTTAAACTCAAGCCCATTTGTCAGAGAGTGTCATCTGTGGAATGCTTTAGCTACACAAATGCAATGTGCAATTCAATTAGGCAAGCATTTGGAAATTATAACAACTCCAGTTGGATATCATACTAAATCATCAGTCATCCAAGTGAATGGGGCTGAGCTTAGGTTTGGTTCTGGTCTATCAATATGAAATATTTCCTTGCTCCATCATAGTCATTAGCTTTTCACATTAAAACTCTAAGACAAATCTAAAAGTCTTCCTCTTATATTCACTTTGTAAATTATGTTCAATGGACTTCAATAGAGAAAAGGACCGAACATGGACTCAACACATAGCTATTCTGCCTGCTCTGTTCACTTCACTTTGAATAGAAAAGGATTCTTCAATTTGTTTTTATCTACATAAACCATCAATTTGGCTAATACATCAACTTAATTTCTCTTCCCTTCAGTGGAAAAATTTACTTTCAATAAAAACATTTACTATTAAAATATTAAATATGAGACAAAGTGGAAGATAAACTACTTAAGAGAAGAGAATTTATATCCATTCAAGTGAAAAGAATTATGGTAGCCTTTTGGTCTTACATTCTATATGTTTATGTTTAGTACTTGAACATTAACCATGCCCCATTTTTACCCCTAAAACAAATACAGCTCATTTTTTTTTTGCTGTTTTAGTGCCAACAACAAGAAGATCAAAATATAGTGCAGTGGGATTTGTTTGACAAGACAGTAGGACATCAGAAACATAGAAAATTAATTAGCTAGTCTACAATTACTTGTCACAGAATTTTAAAATACTTTCCATACAATTTTATTTTATATTTCTCTTCTGCAAAGCTTAGTTAAAAAAATAACTCTAGCTGTGAAGAGGGAGAAAAGACTTGGGCTTTCTGGAGGAATAAACTGGGAGTCTTTGGGATTTGCTTTATGAAAGTTTAAATGTGTGGCTGGAAGATCTTTCCCCTCGCACATTTTGGACTCCACTGGGCAATTCTGTAGGTGGTAGGCCTTTTCCTTCCTTGGCAAGTTATAACCCTTGGAGAAAAGCAGAAGCCAGTGTCAGTGGGGGCAGGCGAGACTCTGAGAGGCACTTGGGGAGGGGAGATCAATTAACTCTCCCCAACCTTAAGGAACTAGTTTCTCTTGATCTCATAGTAGACTTCAGCTAGTGGCCAAACTTCTTTTCAGTGAGTGAAATGGAGAGCCGTGCTGCAGTTACCAAAGAGGAGACCCGCCCTGGTCTGGCGTTCAGAGAGAGGGAACTTTTGTAATGATGGTATGGATAAAGGACCGAGATCCTTAACAGCCGAGGGAAGTATAAATAGGGTGCCTCGAAGCTGATCTCTTGGAGCCACTTCACCTCTGAACAGGTTCGGAGCTTTCAAGCCCCTTGAAGTTTTTAAAAGGCACTGATTTCAGCATGAGATGTTTGCTGCACTGTGCTCAGCTGGAATGAAACGACGGGGAGGAAAAGTAGCTTCTTTCTTGCATTCAGAAAGCAGAGACCAAATGAATGGATTCTACTCCAACTGATTGCGTTTGTAGTTTTTGAAAAGAAAAGAAAAGAAAAAAAAAGCTAAGAAGTTTAAATCCTATTCACTAAGTTCACAAAAACAAAACCCAGTCACCGAAGGACTCTGAGAAGTGCACACATCCTTACAAGAGATGGACAATTTAAAACAAGCTTCATTAAATAAGTCCCTTTCAAACCAGCTGCTTAGTAAAATTCAGTAGCACACAAAGCTTTGCCTTATTTTAAAGACTTTTTTTAAAAAAATTATCCACTAGTTTAAATGAATTTTTCAGTACGATTTGGGAAGTTTACAAAGATATATGGATTCATTGAATTAAAGACTAAAATGCTCTTATATTTCCTCTTTGAAGAATAGAGAAGCTATCTGCTAATTATCATCATGCTGCGTAGCACAGAGCACCATAGCAGTGCTGAAAAGTGAAATCTGGTTATTTTTTGTTTGCTTGCTAGCTCTGTGCATCTGACATCCCCAGTTGGTCAAATGCACAGGGCACTGGCAGAACTCTTGCTTGCCACCCTTCTGCTTCTCCTCTGCTTTTGTCGAACCTTGTTCTTTTACCATCCACTTAATCCTTGCAATGATTTAAAGCTTATTCAGCTACTTGAACCTCCTCTATATCTGTCTGCTTTAGCATTCTTGGGCTTGGTCTGAAGGCCTCTAGAGGTCGGGAAATTGGACATCATTTCACTTTGTACAGGATCTGAGAGAGTACCAGATCAGTTCCGTGTTTAACAAAAGCTTTTAGAAAATGATGACAGTGGTAAGCAGACGCCATTCCAGCTGCATATGAGGACCTGTGTAGAGAAGGGGTCAAATATGTAATACAATGTCTGTTAAAATTTTCATTTAAGGTGATGGATTGGCTGCTTCGGGATGCAAAATTACCTGTTTGATTCTCAAGAACAGAGTTACATTTAATTAAGTGGTCTGAAAGTGGCATTAAGCTGCATCATTAATGCACAGAGAAGAGCTATCACTTTTATCTTCATTTTTAACCCATACAAAATAAACCATACAGTGACTGGAACTTAATATTTGTCAATGAATTAGAAGTTAATTCAAGTTAACATTAAATAATTTTTATAATCAGTGCTTCATTGTGCATGAGTACACAACAATGAAGGGTTCTCATTGTAATATTCACATTAGAAGACACATATAACTCCAAAGAAACTGGAAAGCCTTGGAAACATCCAATGATAAAATTTCCCAGAGAGCTGAGAGGGGATGCTGTGACTGATCTTCCATGAGCCCTAAGCTACTGCTTAAATTACTGGATAGTTGCTATGACACTTGGTTACTCATATTTTCCATCTCCATCAGTCTGGAAACTCAGTATATTAGTAAGCACAAGCACTGAGATATCATGAAGAAAAGAATACAGATCTTCATCAACTGTGGTTCCTGTGGAAGCTGTGTCTTTAGAATGATGCTACAGAAAATGCCATTTGGGGAGATGATAGGTGACAATTTAAAATAATGCTTACACTACTGAAAGCTGAGTAATAGGAAGATAGGAGGTACTCACAGGATCTAAACATGGACTAAATTGGCTTTCTTTTTCTGTAGAAGTCGCTGGTCAATGTAAGCTGCTGCAATTTCCCCTACCATCCTTGTCATCCTTCCTATTTTATTACTGAGTGACTTAAGTTTACTGATGACTCAAACTGAAGTTTGAAAGGAACTTCAGACATCTGCATCTCTAGATCCACCTTACCTTACTACTTATTTCCTACAGCTTTTATTTGTCCTTTCAGGAACAACAAGTTATCTTTCCTTTTCAGAAAAGTATCATGTACCATGTGGCTTCTCTTACTTTCAATCTTTTCTTTCTTCTAATGATCAATCCAATGTATAAATCCTTCAATTGACTGGATAATTTATACTTTCTGATTCAAATTTTTAATAAAGCAATATCTGATACTAAACATTTTATCTTAACTAGGTAATTAACTTGTCATTTTCTTCTGGCAGCAGAATACTCTCTCTTCATTCTGTCCCTAATAAAGAGTTTTTAAGAAAGCATTTAGCTGTGTTTACTGGGTAGAATAGGAATAGGGTAGTATGAAAATATATTCATATTTGGTTTGTACGATTAAGTAAGACTAATTTTTAAAAGCAAAACATGTTCACCTTTTGAAAGGAAACCAATTGAGTATGACCAACTAAGGTTTCTATGTGTTCCAGTGACTCACTTATCCAGGAAGGGTGATTTGTATACAGACATCACTGAACTGCAGGAAGAGAAATTGGACTTCTGTACCTCTGGCCTATGTTTCCTTTTTACTATCTACAATGAGAACGTGGCAGGGGCTTCTTCATCTTTCCATGATCTGTGAGTTTTCTATTGGATAGTTTAGGATGCTAGACTGTTAGTTCTATGCAATGTGATATATTGATGAACATGAGGCAAAAGTTGGTAGCTATGGTGTTGATAAGGAAGATAATAGTTGGATTTTTTTTCATGCTAAACTGTCTTCCAAGACAACCAGATTAGAAGTACTTGATCGAATAATAATAAATATGTAGGGGGTTCTGAGTACAATAATCAAACTGAATGTACGAAACTTCCTTTACCCAAAACAGTGTTTGTTCAGGAAATCTGACTGCACTGAAAGAATTATTGTCAGGAGAAATGACACCTGACTCTTGATTATAGACAATAAATCATGTAGGAACATTCCCACTAATAATATGACAAATGAAAAATAAAATTCCCTTCCAATTGTATTCTTTGTTCCTCAAGAATAACTTTGTACTTTGAGACACCAGATGCATCTTTATGTTCCCTATTGTTTCCTTGTAGGCTTGATTTAATTCATCTAATTAATCTCACTGGATCATTTCTCACTTGAACAACTTCTTATCAAGTCTCCTTTTCATCTGTATTTTAGAAATAATTATATCATTTTTTGTTTTGTTTTGATTTTTGTTATTTTGTTTTTACTTGTTTTGTTATTTTTGTTTTGGTTTTGTGAGACACAGTTTCTTTGGTAGTTGTGGCTGTTCTAGAACCTGTTCTGTCCACCAGGCTGATCTTGAACTCACGGAGAACCAGCTACCTCTGCCTCCCAAGTGCTGCGGTTAAGGGAATAAACCACAACTGCCAAGTGATTTTGGTTGTTTTAAAAGACAATTTTCAGGAAGGTAAGAGAAAACCTGAGAATGTCTAGTGATTTCCATAGAAACTATGCTCCAATCCATAAATAACCTACACCATAACACTATATCCTGGAAGACTCCACATTTGCTATAATGGATGAATTTACTCAATACTACCCTAAGTCTACTTGGGTCCCTATTATTATTATATATGTTTTGGTTTTGAAAAATTATTAGATGACATATATCCCACAAAAAATATACATCAACAAGAGATTTGATTTTTTTAAATAGAATGTCATATAACTGGAATTATATAGTATGTAGCCTTTTCTTTTTGAATTCTTGCACTTATCAAGATGTATTTAATTCCATTCCTTGTCTTCTTATAGCTTGATAGCTCATATTCTCACATTCTTACTGTGGAATAACATCCCATTGGCTTGACATAATATTGCTTATATGTCTACTGAAGGATGAGTTGGATGCTTCCAAGATTTGGCAACTATGAACAAAGTTATAAAAACATCACTCTTTAATGTTTTGGGTAGATGGATAAGGCTTTTCCACTTTTGGTCACACAAAGACATAAGAGTATTTTCAGAATCATGTGGTAAAAACATACTTAGTTTGGGAAGAAACTATTACAGTAGTTATATTATTTTTCACTTTGATGAACAGTAAGAGTTTTTGTTATTCTACCTTCTTACCTACATTTGTTGTGAACCATATTCTGGATGTTTTCAAGACTAACAGGCATGTAGTTATGCCTCATTGTTTTCATTTGTGTTGTTTTGGTAGTATATTTGCTCAGTATATTTCATATCCTTATTGTAATTGTATCCTCTTTGGTGAGGTATGTGATAATATTTTAAACTCATTTCAAAAACTGGGTTATTTCCTCATCATTGAGTTTTAAAAAATCTCTGTGTATTTAGGATTAAGTATTTTATCAGATGTATTTTTGCATATATATCCTACCACTCTCTGGCTTGCCTTTTTTTTTTTTCTGGTGTCTGCCATTGAGCTGAAATGTTTATTTTTCAACAGGACCAACTTATACTATCATTCTTTCTTAGATCTTGCCTTTTGTGTAGATCTAAGAAGTTAATTCTAAATCTAAGATTATCTGCATTGTATTATATCTCCTATGAGCTTCACAATTTAACAATTTTTACTTTAAACTTGGGTATGCATTCCATTCTAAGTTAATTTTTTGTCAAGTAACAATGTATTTGCTTAGAGTCATTGGTTTTTCCCCCCCCTATGGATACATATTTGTTCTAGCATCCTCTGTGAAAGATCAGTAGATTATGTTTATGTGATTTATTTCTGGGCCCTTTTATTCTGTTTCACAGAGCTATCTGTCTACTGTCCTTCCAGTACCACCCTCTCTCAATGACCATTATTTTATAGTAACCTTTATGCCCAGGGCTGTCAGCCTTAAGAACTTTCTTTTATTTCTTCATTATCATACTGTTGTTTTGGTATTTTTATCATTATATTTTCATTTTTAGCAGTATCTTACATGCACAGAGTTGGTTTCTGATGTTGATGGCCTTGCCACATAAAATTTTACCCAATGCCTAAGAAAAATGCATAAACACAAATTAAATTTGCTGCAAGAGCCTGCTATTGCTTTTCTGGTATCTACACTCGCCCTCCTTCCACCAAAATAGCCAAAGGAAACATCAAAAAATTCATGTCATATCAGGTTTTTGGCTAAAATCATGAAGCTTAAAGGTAAAGTTTTTCTGTAGCCTAAATAGCTGGATCACTCATCTATTTTTTTTTTTACAGTTCAGTTATTTTTGCTTTCTTCTACTGAGACTAGGCAGAGTGTCCATATTTTTTCTTTTCTTTTTTTTAAAAAAAACAATGAAAGTTATTTACTCATTTATTTCTGGTACAGAATTTCACTAAGTTCCTGAGGTTTGTCTGGATCTCATTCTGTGTTCTAGACCAACTTTGAGTTTGAGACTCTCATTTTTCAGTCTCCTATGTAGTATTCTTTAAAGATACACCTCGTGGTCTTGGCACAGACTATTCTTCTTAGTCCCAATGTTGTACTCTAAAATTTCATTGCTTATTCCTTCACTCCTTCTACTCGTGGCTGGCATAGCACCCTCTAAGTGAGCTTTTTCTTGAGTGACTAATTGAAAACTGAAATTTGATCTTTCCCCATTTCTGTTCCCTTTCTTCAATCTTTCTTTCACTACTCTGTACCTACTCCAGCCCCAGACTTTGCAACCTTTTATCATATTAAGTTCTGGGTAATTTAGTGTGTATTTTTCCTTTCTGTATCCTTTAGTTTTTTTTCTCCTCAAACTACACAGTGTTTTGGGGTTGTATTTATGTATTTCTTCAGTGTTGTAGCCAATAGTCTAGTTTCTGGTATATAGATGCTTAAGAATTACTAATTGAATCAATTAATAAAACATACAAACATTTCTCTTTGCCAAAAAAATTAAATCAACATTTAGTTGAAGACATGCACAGTATTCCTAGAATCATGTTACAGAATATCGTATATGAATTTCTACCATAGTCCAAGCATTGAATGTCAAAGATCAGCTAAGAAATCCCTTAAATATGTAGGTAGGTGAGCTAAGAAACTTACTATGGCTTCAAAAGCAGTTAAAGTTCATATTTCAATATGATATAATTTCAATTTCAGCTAGATGTAATGATGCAATTCTACAAAGTTTCTTTTTGAAGATGCTTAGAGCTCAACCCAGACCCATGTGCATATTAGTGAACTCTCTCTCACTGATCAAATATAAACCTGATTTCTTTAAATTTTGAAAGAAAGGAAGTGGAAGTTATTATGAGAGTAAAAGACAGGTAGACAGGCTCATGGATGAAAGAATTCATAGACTATGGCATTCAAGTTCTTTGTAGAAAGAGAAAGCTTGACAATGAACTCTTACTAGTAAAGAAATAAAGCAAACTAAAGAACTTGGATTTGAAAACCTGTAATAAAAAGGATTGATGATGTTTGAATCCATGTAAGTGAAGAATCAAGACTAAACAATTTAGGAGAGTTTTGTTATGGAAGCAAATATGGACACTATTAATTAGAAAGATAATTGGAAAGTATTTGGAAAGAAGATATTGTCATATTTCTAGGCAGCAATGTACTGAGGTTGTCTAGTATGGAAATATAAAATAAAATCACAGCATGTACAATTCTTCTGTTGATGCTGTAAAACAATCCCACACCAGTTCAGAATTAGGATAATAAAAGTGTTATTTATTTAAGGGGAAAACTTACATATCACCATCCTAAACAATAGTCCTCTGAGCACAAATAGGAACAGAGTCTAGCAGCCAGAATGAGAGCTGGAAGCAAGAGAGCAGGCACATGGTTCCCACTGCTTTTTAAACTATAAGAGCCCACACACAAGTGGGCTGGTATCTTAAAGGCTATTGGCTGAAGGAGCAGAATGTGCTCCCACTATATTGTTTTCTGCATCCCACCTTCTCAGGCTTAGAGTTCTAAGACATGTTAAAAAACTATATTTTTTAAAAGCAACAATTTAGTTTTGTTTCATATTTTCCCTTTGTCACCAAAGTAAAATTTAATATTATTAATAAAATGTACTATCTACTTTACATTTTATATGACATTTAAGGTTATATATGAAATATGAAAACAAAATAGTTTTATTTGAGCAAGAAATTGTTGTAAGAAGGTTTAACACAGCTTTTTGCTGTTTGCTGGCAGCATGCCGCAGAGATATTTTCGTGACTCAGCAATTAAAAAAAATCCACGCCATTTTAAAATGAGGCTTTTTGGGCCCTGCTGTCAGTGCAATCTCCGGCTATGGAGCATTTGTGGGCCAGAATGTTTGTGTGCCCACTCAGGGTCTGGAACAAAGTACCTGAGACCATGCATATGGCTTGGCACTCCCTGCCTGGGTAGGCAGCAGGATCAGGTCTACTAGAAAGTGGCAGTTTTGAAATTCCAGTTTCTGGTCTGTGCCGCCAGCATGACCTCAGTCTCTTGCAGGAGACAGAGAATTTGGATGGGGTTTGTGAGCAGATTGCTGCAGCTTGCTTGATGGCAACGCGAACCAGCTTTGTGCCTGAAAGTGGGGCAATGTGCTTGGCTCTCAGAGGCATGATTGGCTCCGCCATGTTGGACTGGGTGGGGCAAGCCTGCAGTATCTGTATTTGACCTAGGATTGTCACAGCTTAGATTAAAAGCTTAGCATTTTAAAAGCACAAAGTGAAAATGTTCCTGAACAATAAAGAATTACAGATTCACAATAGGACAGATTCAGATATAAGCAACCTCTAAATGGGTCACAGTGTTGGATAAATGCATGTAGGTTTGGGAGAGAAAAGGTAAAGAGTATACGGAGTCATAAAATAAAGTTAATGCTTTAAAAAAGGGTAAAGTCTTGGGGGCTGGAAAGATGGTTGAGAGCACTGACTGTTCTTCTCGAGGACCTGTGTTCAATTCCCAGCACCCACATGGCAGCTCACAACTGTCTGAAGATCCAGTTGCAGGGGATCTGATACCTTCACATCAATGCATGTAAAATAAAGTTAAATAAACCATAAAAATATTTTTAAAAAAGGGTAAAATCTTTAAAGAGACAGAGTACAGATAGACACAGATTAAAGAAAGTAAAAAAAAAAAGCTATGTAAAAATGGAAAATTCACAGAGAGTCTGGATTCTGTATATTATTATGTTTTCTTTGAATTTTTTGACTGTAAAGGAGCTAAGTACAGAGAGACATTTCATTGTATGGGCTAAGCTAAACCAGCATGTATATCATAAAGGTATCTTGACTTCAGAATTTGGGTCTAAGGATATGATGCTTTCAAAAAGAGGTTCTTCTTTTGTTTTCACAGAAGATGAGACCCTGTGGATTACTTTTAGACCAATATGGTATGATAGACCATGCCATCCTGAAAGGTCACTGTGAACACCTTCAGAAAATTACTTCACTCAATTGGTGACTGAGTTAAACCTATTACATAGAATACACAATGAAAGATCCGATTAACAGCACCTCCATTCAGCATGAAGCAGTTTGGAGAGAAATAACTATGCCCATATTCCCAAATATTGTTTATAAATGTTCTTTTACATTAAAAGGGGGATATGATATAGATAGGGATAATTTGCATTGGTATGGATTTTGTTTTAGTGATGTAAATTTATGGTCAATTTTGTTACATGTATATGTATTTCTGATCTTGATTAAGGTATTGTGATTGTGTAGTTCATTTAAAAATGTAATATATAATTAGGAAATATAGGTTGTTAATGGATAATCATTGATAATAGTCAAGCTTGTGGTCATGTTAGTTAGATTTTCTAGATATATAGAGATATATTTCAGTTAGATAGGCATTCTTCATATCTTTCAAAGACTATAGCATATGGCATTTAAGATGTTTTAATAACTTAGGGCTTTTCATGACAATGAGACATGTCTGCTCCTGGCAGCACCAATCTACTTCAAATGGAACATGGGCATCAAAGAGGCTCCTTATGGAGTTGGTTTGCCATTTGGGCAAGAAACTGCTCTTTCCTGGACTGTTGCATAAATTGGACACAAAGAACTCTTAGAGAGAGGACTGCTAAACTTGTCTAAAGTTGAGATGATCCTTCAGGGTTCCTGTTTCATGAATGGGTCTGTGAGATATTCTGTAGGACACAAAAGAAAGTGACTGAACTGTCTTTAAAATTTCCTGCTTCATGGAAATGTCTTCTGGATACTATGGGCCTGTAGGCTGAAGATGGATGCCCCAATGGTACAGAAGAATTTTGGGTAACTGTACAGGCAGCGAGATGTCTCTGCCCTTTCTAGAGTTTTGGAAGTTACTTACAATGTATTTCCTGTTTACTTAGGTAATATTATATCCTTCTGGAGTCTTTGATGGCACTGAAGAATAGATTGATAGTTATAGTTAAAGTTTTCCATTGTTATGATAAAAGAAAATAGATCTAAATATTGTAACTGTAATTTTTGCTTGATAACTGTTTTGTTATATGTAATTTTGCTATGTTAAAGTAAAACCCTTTCTTTTTTGTTTAAACAGAAAAAGGGAAATGGTGTAGGAGGTTCTTCTGTTTATGTGTTGCTTTCATTGGTTGAATAAAGAAACTGCCTTGGCCTTTTGATAGGGCAAAACTTAGATAGGTGGGAAGACAGAACTGAATACTGGGAAGTAGGGCAGTGTGGCAGATGCCATGAATCTCCTGCCTGAGGTGGACGTAGGTTAGAATCTTGCCGGTAAGCCACAGTCACGTGGTGACATACAGATTTAACAGAAATGGGTTAATCAAGATGTGAGAGTTAGCCAATAAGAGGCAAGAGCTAATGGGCCAGGCAGTGATTTAATTAATACAATTTCTGTGTGATTATTTCAGGGTTAAACTAGCCGGGCAGCTGGGACAAAAAGCAGGCCCACTCCTCCTAAAACAGAATGGCGCTCAGCCCTCCTGCTCCTCCTACTACATGTTTCCTCCTTCTGCCATATGGAAAAGTGTTGAACCAAGGCCTTCAGGATCAATGGCAAGTGCTCTTATGCAGTAAGCCATCTCACCAACTTCAAAGATGTAATGCAGTCTGCCTTGAACTCATAAACCTGTGATCCACCTGCCTTTAACACCCCTTACCCAGCTATCCTACTTTCTGTGAGCTACTTGTTCTCTGAAAAGTTCCTTCATTATTCTGTACCACATTATTCATTCCTGGAACCTTTATCTCCCTTTATGGAGGATATTATTAATTTTAATGGGGTTCTTACTCTAGTTCCTTCCAGAAAGAGAATAACATGCTCTTAGAACTTACAAGCTTGCAATTCCTTTTACTCTGCTTAACAGTTGAATCTGACATAAAATTGTTTTGATTTATTATTGTAATTTTTCATATAAGATTATTGGCACAGTTGATATATATATATATATCTTTGAAGTATAATGATAAAATGAATATAATTAACATTTGCATCTCCATAACTTCTTTATGTGGAAGACTGAACTGTTATTTTTATCTCTCTATAATACACAGTAGATTGTTGTATACTATAGTAATTTTACTCTGCTGAGAACTCTGCAACTTTCCTCATCTATAGTTGGAGGCAGCTTTTTCCTTCCCGGCTTCCCCAACTCAAAATAACCAGACAGAAACTGTATGAATTAAATCACTACTTGGCCTATTAGCTCTAGCTCCTTATTGGCTAGCTCTAACATCTTAAATCAATTCATTTCTATTAGTCTGTGTATTGCCACATAGCTGTGGCTTACTGGCAAAATTCCAGTATGTCTCTCTCCTGCACACAGCTACATAGTGTCTCCCTGACTCTGCTTACTCTCTCTATATATCTTTTCCAGTCTGGCTATATTCTGTTAACTCATTGGACGAAAGCAGCTTCTTTATTAACCAATGGCAATAAAACTTATTCACAGCATGCATAACCTCCCTCATCACTCACCTAACTATTTTGGAATCTGCTCTACTTCCTTTCTAAAGGTCCTTACTAGCCTTTAATTATCTCTACACTATTTCCCCTTGAAGATCAGTCTGTTTACTTCCACATGTGAGTGACAATAAATGACATACTTTTTGATCAAATATATCTTCATTCAGATCGCTGAGTAGTGTCACCTAATGTCTTCCAGCTCCAGATGGTGACAGTTAAAGACAGAAGGGAGGTATTTAGCAAAACTGTAGATCTTCAACTTTTTCTCTGTCTCACTTTTTCCAAACCCAATCCCAAGTCTCATCCCTAGCTCTTCGACAGACCACCTGATATGACTTCCCTTGCCTTCTTCCCCCATCTCCAATGGATCATACAGATCTTCTCATTCAAACTTCCTTCTTTACACTCATTGCTTTGTCCTAGCCCCTAGTTCCAACAGGTATCCCTGAAACTCTCAGGCCACTCCAGCTAGGAAAGCAGGTAAAGTAGCTGCAGATAGTCATCATTCCTTTCCCTCCTCCAAGACCAATCATTCAGTTTCATCACCAGCTCTATAACAAACTACTACTACAAGCCTCCTAATTCTCTGTGATCCCCTCATCTCCAATGGATCACTTAGACCTTCCACTCCGAACTGCCTTCCCACTATCCAAGCCTCCAAAAACAACAGACATTCCCTTAAAACACACCAGACACACAGGCCAGGGAGGCAGGTAGATCTGAGGGTAGATTTTCACCTCTCTCTCCTCTCCTCCAAATCCAATCTCCCAATCTCATCCTCAGCTCCATAGCAGAACACCTGTAGAGACTTGCCACCCTCTCTGACACCAGATCTAGTGGCTCACACATATCTCCCCCTTCAATCTTTCTTCCCACCATCCATTCCATTATCCCAGCCCCCAACTCCGGGTAGCATTCTCTTGTACTCTAACAGCCAAAGCTGCCAGGGAAGCAAGTTGGACTTCAAAGCTGGGAGTTGAGCTTCAGATATCCATGCTCCCGTCTCTCCTCCATATCCAATCCCCCAGTCTCATTCCAGATCTGTAGAAGTTTACCTCTTTTGGGCTCTTCTGACTCTCTGACCCCCTTCTCAGGGTAAACACCCTGCTTTCTCCCCTCCTGTAGACCCCCTCTTTAATCTCTCTGTTAGACCAACCCACTTCTAAATATCAGCTCCCTATGCCTAGAAACACATTTTATGTGAACTCTCCAGTGTTCATACCTATCAGTATCCCAGAAGAATTTCCTCCCAGGCAACACATGGACATCATACTCTCCTAAGAACCAAAGAACACAACAGAAACCAAGGAACAAACATCAATACAACAAAGACAACACCAGATATCAACACTTAGAATTGCAATATTCCCAAACCCATGTACTCAGACACCAGCATAAAAACTCAATTAATAACTGCCAGGATAGTATGTCT
Organism: Ondatra zibethicus; assembly: GCA_004026605.1. Lineage (NCBI taxonomy): Eukaryota > Metazoa > Chordata > Mammalia > Rodentia > Cricetidae > Ondatra > Ondatra zibethicus. The sequence goes on from PVIU01002895.1 coordinate 14,039, forward strand.
CTACTAGAGTCAAGCAACTCCATCACAGTTGGCCCCTGAGTATTTCAATATATCTGATGCAGAAGATAAAGCTCTTAAAATTGTATTTATGATTACAATTAAGCTTCTTTAAAAAAGAAATTAATAAATAGCTTAAAGAAATATATGAAAGCACAAACAATGGAAGGAGATGAATAAAACACTTCAAGACCTGAAAGTAAAAATAGAATGAATTAAGGAAACCCTAACTGAGGGAAATATAGCATTGAAAAGTTTAGGATCTTGGACAGGAAACTCAGAAGCAAGCCTTACCAACAGAATTTATTCTGCCTGCAAGATAAGCAGAGGTTATGGAGGCAATTGTGGGAGTGGCTAATCAATGACTATTCTAATTTGAGACTCACACCATGAAAGTGAACTCATGTGGACACTGCATGAATGTCTAGGAACCAGAAGCTACATAGCCCAGAAACCCAGGATAGAAAAAAAATCAATAAAATGATTCCTAATGATATTCTGTTATATTTATAACTGATGCCTGAGGTCTCTTCCTCTCGCTGATGGGAGCAGAAGCAGAGACCAACAGTCCAGCATTAAGCTGAGAGAGAGTCCACATTTGAGATCCCCATTATGTTCCTTCCCTTGGAACACAGAGAACCCCATGGAAGATGGGAAGAAAAAATTATAGAAGCCAGGATAACACAGCCCACAGACTTAAGCAGATTTCGTAGGTGCTCACAGAGATTGAATCAGCAATCACAGAGCCTACATGGGTTTGTGCTAGGTCCTCTTCAAGTATATTATGGTTGTTAGCTTTGTGTTTTTTGTGGGAGTGTCTCTCTCCAACTTTTACTTGTTCTTAGGATCCATTTCCTCATATTGGGTTGCCTCTCCTGCCTAACCCTGATATGAGAGTTTGTACCATATGTTATTATAACTTATTATGCCATGTCCAGTTGATGTTCCTAGGACATCTGCTGTTATCTGAAGTGAAATTGAGGAGGAGTGAGTCTTAGGGAGAGAGGATTGTAAACTGCAGGAGTGGAGAGTAGGAAACTGCAGTTGAGATGTATGAGAGAATTACAAAAGAGATAGAAGGTAAAATCTCAGCCATTGAAGACACAGTAGAAGGGATGGATACCTTGGAAAGTGAAGATATTAAAGCTTACAAAAATTGTCACAAAGACATCTGGGAAGTCTGAGACATTATTAAAAGAGAAAATCTTAGAACAGTATGACACAGAAAATATTCTCAACAAAATCAGAGAAGAAAATTTGTTTGACCTCATGAATGAGATGCCTATCAAGGTACAAGAAGCATACAGAATAGCAAATAGACTGTATCAGAAAAGAAATACCACATGGCACATGATAATAAAAACAATAAACGTATAAGCCAAAGAAAGTTATTAAACTATACAAGGGAAAAAGACCAAGGAACATACAAAGGTAGACCTTTATAATAGCACCTTAGCTTTCAATGGAGACTCTAAAAGTCAGAAGGTTAAGGACAGATGTTCTACTGATTCTTAGAGACCACAGATACCATCCAGACTACTGTATCAGCAAAATATTCAATTGCCATAGATGAAGAAAATAAGACATTTCACCATAACTAAATATAAGTGATATTTATATACAAATTCACGCCTACAGAAGGTGTTAGAAGGAAAACTCCAACCTAAAGAATTAATCAAACCCAAGAAAACCCAAACAAGGATTAAATAGTCTCAGATCAAGAAATCAAGACAGGAAAAACACACACACACACACAGAGATACACAGAGAGAGACACATACAGAGAGACAGAGAGACAGACAGATAGAGAACTAGCACAGCACAATAACAAAAGATCAGGAATCAGTAAACACTGCTCATTAATATCTCTGAATATCAATGGTCTCAAACTTCTAATAAATCGATTAACAACTTGCATCTTTCATGCATTTAATTAAATTGCTAATTTCTTATTCCATATTTTAAATATTCAAGATCTTTATATTTTCTCATATTTTCCTTTAAAATAATATCTGATTTATATTTGATAGAGAATATTTATTCTTTTTAATTGCATATGTTGAATATAAATTTTGTTTTAAAGTGATAAACTACTTGTAATTGATTTCAGATAAAAACTGCGAAGGGATGGCTAGTGATTAATCCTGCCGCTAATCCATTAGAAGCACATTATTCACAGTATTAGGGAAAATAACACATTATATCATTTTAGTTCATTTGTGGGACTAGTAATCAAATCTAGTCTTCTATATTTTGTAGGCTTTGTTTTACTCATCTATTTATGTTTTTTTCCCTCTTCCTATTTTATCTCAGATTTTTTGAGTTCCTGCTCACACACTGTGGTTTCTTTTTTTCCTTTATCTTATTTCTTTTAATTTGCAGATTTGTCAAATGTTTCATGAATCTTTCTGAAATACTAAAAAATAAGGCTTAAAATCTTGTAAGACACCCTGAATGAGTTAGTGAACTTGTTATTTTTTAATTAAACATTGTGTAATTAGTTTATTTTAAAAATATGTCAAATCCTTAAATTCATAGCTGTTTTCCCCTTCATGATATTTGTTTTCTCAGACACTATTCCTTTGGGTAGATAGGTACACATAAACCTACCACCTGATAGAAAGGCCGTGGGACACAGAAGTGCAACAGTCACTATTTGGGATATTTTCTACAGTTGTTTCTGATGTGATGTTCTGTACAGGGCTTCTATTCGAATTTCTGATCCAGACCTCCTCAGCTACAGTTTTTGAGGTAAGATGTGTCCATTTTCCCATTGGGTAGAAACTGCTCTTCCCTTCCCCCACCCCAGACTATGTAATTATTCTTTATATAACTTCCGCTTTTCCCATTATGTTCATTCTTCCTGGAGCTTTACATCCTCAAATTTTCTGAGTTTGGTCTTATTTCTCACATGTATTTTCCCTTCATTCTTTCCTTGCTTCTTTCTGTCTGTCTGTCTTTTTAACTACAAGTCAGTCAGCTCCTTTTATTGGGCTATATTTTTTCTACATTTTCTCCCTATATTCCCATCTTCCTACATCTATCAACAGCTAAATTCATGATTGTTTTTTTCATTTTTATATACTCACATGTTTAATGGGTTCTTTCACAAATTCTTTTTAGTAATGTTTCAGAAAACATCTATGTATATTAATTTAGTATAAGTGTACTACCTAATTTCCTCTAAATTTGAGGAACCTTGCAATTACAACCACAGTAAAATAAGAGGGAAAACTTACTGTGTTAAAAATAAAGGCATCGTAAGAAATAGAAAAGAAAAAAAATTAAATTAAAAAATGATCTGACTGAAAAAAAAACTGTAGCAATGAACCATACAACTAACTGGTTTCTAGGCTGTTAGTGATCATCCTGAAAAGAAAAACATCATCACCATTTGTACAAATGTAACTGTACAAAGACAGAAGAATGATTTGTGATCAAGGTAAAATATTCTGGCACCAAGCTTTAGATTTTTTCTAGGCAATTCTTTAATTATTCTAATAGTACTGTCTTACTCATACCAATCTGATTAAGCCATTCATGTGTTTAAACCTTATGTGGGGATTCCATCATCTCCAGTGGGAAACGGAAGCAGCATGTGCAAACTGAGCAGTCTTATGCTCATTTCACGAGTTCTGTCTCTAGACATTTTGATAGATGGACTCTGCATATACACTGGAGTCTCACAATTTCTTCAGCCTCTCCCTCCTCTAGATTTTCTAGCACATAACTTCCTACTGGTCTTCTTAGGGGCTCAGTCAAGTTTGTCATCTCTGGGGAGGCTTCTCTGGCAAGTCTGTGTGCTTCTCCTTGCTGGCTCCACTCCGCTGCTGAATCACAACACTAATAAAATTGTTGCTTATTCCTTTCTGTCCTGCTCTTTAGTCCATAAACCAATTAAATATAGGGATTATTATTTATCTTAGGATCTGTACAATTTACTGTATTTCCTTCTAGTTATCTAGTAGGCATCTAGTACATATATCTGAATACCTGGATAATAAATACAATCTAACCATGTAGCATTCTCCAACTTTTTATAAAATATCTTCTTTGTTTTTTATTATGTGTTTGTGTATGGGTAGTGCATGAGCATGTACGCAGGAGGTTGTGTGGCATCAGATATCCCTAAGGTTCATAGTGGTTGTGAGCTACCCAGTGTTAGTACCATGTACAATACAGAATTTCATAAGAACAGTGCACACTCTTAATGATCGAGCCATTTCTTCAGTTCTGTTTTCCCAAGTCTTAGACACTCTTCAGGGTTGAAGAGTTTACGTGACACAGAGGAACACCATATCAGGTATCAGCTGTCTGAGATAAACTTTGGAGAACAACTAAGTAGTAGAAAATTGCAGGCTGAAGTTACCAGGGAGAACCTGAAATGAAAACATTCTACATTGTTGGTTGAAAGCAGAGCCATCAACTCAGGATGCCAGTTGATGTTTTACTGTGGGAATCCAGGGACTCTCTCAGCTTCTGTGCTTGAATGAGGGCCACACTATCATTTCTGCACAATTGCTCCTGCATCCTCTGGAATGTCTGGGCTGAAGAGCCCTCTGCTCCCCACCTCCCACCTCATCCACCCCAGCGTGGAACAGCTAAACCTGGCTTTCTGCTGCCAGTTCTCAAGTTTCCTGTCTCCCCTTTGATTGCACAATGATGTGTATTTATCATGTTTGATTCAGGTATCCTTTATAAAGAAATAAAGCGTTTCAGATGTAGCAGACATTCTGTTCAGTTCATAGCTGTCCCCGATCAAACCTCCTTCTTTTCTTCTTCACACCCAGGGGTCTATTCAAAATGATTGTAATACATTTACAGATCCACAAGGTACCAGGAAACAGGAGGAAAGAAGGTTTCTATTCAGTAGCACAAGACTGGGAAATAGGTGACTATCACTAAACCACCACTAGTTAAGATAGAGCAGATTTATGAGTATGAATTTGTACCTTAGGCCTGTCATATTTTTTCACCTTTATGTTAGTTAATTGCAGAATAACATAAATTAACTTTGGAACACAAGCAAAAATGGGAACTTTATTTATGAATTTCTTGGATTTCTTTACCTCAAGCCAAACAACTAAATTGCTACTTAGCATAAATTATTTATGGGCCCTGGCTCAATAGCATCCAGCACCAGCCCCTGGAGGTAAGGGAGATATAAAAGATTTAAAGCGTCTCTGCGACAGTGTTGGGGCCGCCATGGAGTCGTGTTTCTTTCCAGAAGGGTCCACTTTATTTTGTTGTAAATAAATAGAGGCTGGATTTCCAGGGAGAGAAGTTAGCTTCCAGCAGGATGGTAGGAGTGTTTTGCATATGTTAATTACACAACCCTTTTATGACAGATAGACATGGTGTTTGCACAGCTAGTTCTCAAAAGGCCCATAGACCAAAATGGATCTTTTCATTTCCTGGCAGACAGTTGTTCCTTTCACTTCAAAATCTGAAGTTACTGAAGCACAAAGCATGCCCCTCCAACTCGCCAAGAAAACTCATCCCTTCCCATACAGTACTAGCGAGATCAAATGCACAGCGACATCCTTTAATATTCAGGCTGTAATATCTCAGTGACACCTGTGTCAAACGCATTGTCACTTCCTAGGATCCCTTTCCATGGCTCTAACCTCAGCATGTTACCTTTGCTCCCAAAAACCTGTGCATACTGTTTCTTAGACACAGCGTGATTCTAAGACAAGGCCATCCCCTCTTCTTTGGGTCAGATATATTTCAGTTGTTTCACAGATTGTTTAAAATAAAAAAACCTTACATAAATAAATTATAAAATTTCACTTTTTGTACAACTTCCAAAATTAGAAAATCTAACCGACTCATACTTTTCTCCATATGGTAGTTGCTTTTGGTACAGGATTAGTAGCTCTTGCCTTTCTCTACTCTATTATTTGCCCAGTCCCTACTACTCCCTGGCATCCAGAGAGTTGTCCTATTATGTGCCCTTCCTTGCTCATAAAGGCATTTAGATTTTATAACCTCTGATTTAGGACATTACTTGACTGGCACATTGATAACTCTCTTTTGTCTCAAGTAACCACTTTGCATTATAAGTTCCTAAATTCAAAATAAAATATTTTTACAAACCTGAAAATCACATTTTCAAGGCACAATATATTAATCCAGAGAAAAGCAGCTGGCTCATCTGTGTTTTGGAAAACATGGTGCTTGTAACCATGTTCCCAAAACAGGAAATGTCTCTGTATCATTCATTTATTTTAAATATTTGGCATAAACTTTGAAACATTTCTTTGCTTTTTACTTTCTGAAATTTGTCATTATCTTTCTGTATTATTCTAGTGCAAACACAGAAGCCATTTCAAATCTTTGTGGCTCTAGGGAGTACTTTTGAAATCGTGGCTATGGAAAGATATAAAGACGACCCATATTCCTACAATTCAGTGTTCATATGTACTCTTACTTAACACTAGTAAGGTAAGGGTTTCTTTTGGCCATTCCTTTGGCCTTGGCATGATGTGCCCTATCTATAAACAGAGAAAACAACCTTCTTTTTTGAAACTTTCCATACATGACTTCACGTGTATATTTTAAAGAGATTTGTTGATCTACAATATGGGGTTGGGTGATGTGGTACAATTCTTTTTCTAAGTTACCAAACTCTTCTTGTTTTTATTACCTTATGAAAATGAAGTCTTTGTCTAATTATTTATCTTTTTATGATAAAAGATCTTCTGTGCCTTAACATTGCCCTGTCCCAAATCTATCCTATGGTGTTTTATTTGCCAAGAAAAACAGAAAAGGGGGTTTTACAGGGCCTGGTAGCATGTACCTTTTATCTCAGTACTCAGGAGGCAGAGGCAGGAGGATCTTGGAGTTTGAAAACAACCTGGGTTACATAATGAGACCCTGATTGAAAAATAAAGAAGCCAGCAAATAATAGAAACAAAATAATCCTGTAGATGTGGAGCTGGTAAAGCTGGAGACAGGTCAAAGCTGAGATCATTCTTCAAGAGCATGGGGACAATCCCCACAAGGACAAGGAAGTTTTTTCTCAGCCCCACCTAAAGGAGAATGAGACTGCATGAGTGATCTAAATTTGCCCATGGTGCTTATGTTTGTAATTGTGTGAAATTGTGCAGATAACCAGAGGTGTTATGCATCCGCTGCATAAAAGCATTAAAAGGTTGCTTTTCATTGTCTCACATATCTGTAGTGATCTTTTTAATATTTAATATTCCTAATAGTAATCTAAATCTCAAAGGTGAGGAACTGTGCCATATCAGAGACACAGAATGTTAAACAAATGTTACTGATACAACATGGACTGTGTCTTCATGTTCTCATATCACACTAGTATAATCATGTAACCAGTTCCTACCTTCATAGCTCTATGAAATACGTTTGAAAGGTTGTTACTAAAAGATATAAGGGATATCTACACCCTTATAATCCATGTTCCTATCTCTCTCTCTCTCTCTCTCTCTCTTTCTCTCTCTCTCTCTCTCTCTCTTTCTCTCCCTCTGTCTTTCTGTTGAGACAAATTCTTTTCATGTAGCTCTGACTGGTCTGGAACTCATAGAGATCTGCCTGTCTCTTTCTCCCAAGTGTCTGTATGAAAGAAATGCTCCGCTGTCACAGAGATCTGTCTGTCTCTTCAACCTGGGTGTTGGGATGAGAGGAATGCTACACTGCACCCTGAATCAGTGAGTTTAAACCTCCGTCTTTTGCATCTTTTAAAAACATTTGGTAAGAGGATGGTAGAAACATTGGTCTGTCTGTCTAGTGACTGCTGCTTAGAGAAGGATGTGTCAATTGTTCTGGTCACTGAGGAGCTGATTTCTTTAAAAGTTGTACTTTTTCTAACTTGCTATATTGCTTGCTCTTGCTCTATGCAAAGCTCTTCATTTAACTAATGCTGATTCTTTAGCAAAAGATCCTGGTTAGTAAAGATTATGCCACTCAGGTTCTTTGTTTAGGTATCAGAAAAGATTTAATTATGATGAGTATATTAGAGCCTTTTGCCTGTGTATGAGCATATGTATAGAGATTCTGTGCTGATGGCTGATTGGAAAATTTTCTCTTTCTTGCTTTCCTATTGTGTGTGATGTTGTGGATCCTATAAGAAAAATCTTCAGCTGAGATTTAGGGAGCGCGGTGAGTGGAGAGCAATGGGAGGAAAGGTGACAAAATAGGGAAAGAAAATAAAATAAACTACCTTTTGTGATGATGGATTGTCCTCTAGAGATTGTGAGGAATACCAAAGGGGTGACAGCATCTTTAAGCTTGCAGTATAGAATGGCCATGATTGCCCTCAGCTTGCATTAAAACACCATCTTCTCTTAGCCTGGAATCATATTGAGTTTGTTGTAATTGGCCCAAACTCAATTTTTGTGAGGCACTATGGACAGGCACATGAAAAAAAAGATATGGTTAAGAGAAGATTTTTAAAAATGCATGCTTTATAGCAAAAAAAAAAAGCACTTTGAAAAGTCCTCTCTCCTAAACTGGACTCAAAGTGTGTGAACTTTGCATTTAAACTTTGAATGTGCCTAACATGCAGTACAGGAAGCTCTCCTGGGTAATTTGAGGAAATATATGTATTAAAATGAAGCTGTGAAAAATTGAAAATTGCTTTTGAACATCCATAGTAGTAAAGCCTATATACTGCAATTTTCTCACTATTTTAATATGAAATTTTAGTATGAGAGTAAGTAGCTATGCCTTATAGCCTTTGTGGAGAGATAAATAATTTTTTTCTGCATATACTCACTTGAATATCAGTTCCTTTCATAATTTGTGCTTTAGCATCTTGCTATTTAAGGAGAAAAAGATATTGAATGTTTCTTAAAATATACTAACATTTAAAAATACTGATTGTGATTATCAATTTCCTATGAAGTCAAGCACCTAACAGTTGTGGAAATGAATACTTGGTGAGTGGTGGGTGTGAAATACAGTTCTTGCAACTATCTCTACTTGGGTGCAGCCTGGTACACATCTATCTAGTCTTCATTGTGATCGAAGTTGCTGTTGTATACAATCTTCATATGTATTGAGGGTAGTTCTTAAAACAGGCATGTCCTCCATTTCCAGATCTACTTCCTCTTTTGTACAAAGAGAGACTGTCTGGAGACTGCTGTAGAAAATCAATGTAAGTTAGTGGGCTGGCACAATGGTTCAGAAGATAAAAGGCCTTTCTGCTAAGTTTGATGATCTGAGTTCCATCCCTGGTACCTACATGGTAGTCTTGTGTGCCATCATTCTGGAAGACATGAAGAAATGTCTGCTTACTCTAGATAAGGAAGTGTTATATTGAGTACAGCTCAATGAGTTTTATTGGGGTTACTTACAAGAATATGAATGAGGGGCTATTTACAAGAGAGAAGTGACTCAAAGACAGCTGCATCACCAACGCTCACTCCAGCATATGTTACAGTTCACGAAAGATGGAAACCTGGAATGCACTGTATGATGGTTTGGAAAGTGTCCTTGCCAGTTGGCTCAGTTAGTCTGAACTCCTTCTTGGTAGCTCAGCTGGTCTCTACTTCTTCCATATATTTCTACTGATATCTCATTTTTACAGTCAGAATGGCTGAGCTGTAAAATGTCACTGAACTGCTTTGTGAGTAGCTCTCAGTAGTACTTACTGCTGATACACTCTTGGGAGGGAGAAGTCTAGTAAACCTGATTAGTTTCAGTAACTTCATGAAGCTTTTGAATTGTTACTTCTTGAACTTCAAACCTTTTCTGCATGACAGAATGTTCAACCTCCCCTTAAGACCTATCATTGTTTCACTACTCTCTCATAACTCAAATCCAATTTTAAGAACGGAAGTTTTTCACCCTTAAGTAACCATCTACAAAGCAGGTGGCAGGAAAATGCACACATGTAGGTGGGCCCCTAATATTTACATGCACATGTCATGCCTTGCATAGGCCCACATATAAACACACACCAACAAATAAGAATAGATAAAATGTTATTTTTGAGAAGTATGTTTTAGAGGGTCCTGTGAGCTCAGGGGTCGGTGGCTCCTTTTGAGACTGCCTTTTCTCCAACTATTCATGCAGTCTTTCTGTTTCTTCCAGTGTTATCCAATAAACAAAACAGAAGGAACAATAAAATAAAATGTGTCAATTGCATTTCTAACCACCTTATATACTTGCCAGTTCAGTTTTTTTCCTATATACAAGATTATTATATACATGATCTCTAAGATGTATTTGCCAAATTAAAAGTGAGTGTGACTATTCACAATTATTTTGATTCCTTTTACCCAAAACAAGACATAAAGCAAGAGGAAGACGTTGGAAGCAAATGAGTTCAGGGACTAGTCTCACTTGGGGACATGAGAATGGAAATGGTGGAAACCAATGATTTGTTTTTGTCTGAGACAAATGAAAAGAAAGAAAGAGGCACTAGGAGAAAATGACAGGGCAACTAGGAGGGCCCTGGAGTCAGAAACAGAAGAAGGATCCACACCTTTCCTCTTTCCCTTATTGGTAGCTTAATTAGAGAACACATACTTGCTTCAGATTCAATGCTCCCCTGTCTTCACTTGAGACAGGCTCGTCTTCTAAGAGAGACTGCTGTGATTCCCAGAATATGATAGTCAGTTCAAATGTGTGTCCATCTCAGCTAGGATACCCATGTGATCCCAGTTAATTGAAGCCACAGTTGATTCCTGTCAGAGGCCCACAATGTCCTGAACCATCAGATTTGCTCAGTTCTTTCATGGAAACCTTCAGCCATGGTATTCCTTCTTGTTTCACAGACCTTGCATTCTTGACACTGACATTTGTCAGTTGACCCCAACGGCTGTTCTTAAATGACTCTCTCTCTCTCTCTCTCTCTCTCTCTCTCTCTCTCTCCTCTCTCTGAGTGTGTGTGTGTGTAACAAAGCACAATTCATCACTTGGAGAAAATTATGATATGTTTTTCATTTTCCAGGTTAGCTTCCATGTTATTACACCTCCACATATGAACAAAACCAACCCAACCCTGTAAGGATTCTGTGTTTCCATTGTCAAGCTGCTGTAAAACCTCCAGGTATTCTAGTTCCTGGCACACCTAGATATCACCTGTCTGTGTGATTTTGTTCACTGGTGGCTTTAGAACCTGATGTAATATTTGTCTCCTGTATTAATGTGGTTCTACTGGATGTACAGGCTGGAAACCAGATTCTCTTTCTTTATTTCACTGATTATAGTTTCTATGTCTTCTTGATATTTCAGCAATTCCTATCTCTTTGTTGACTCTAACCTTCTCAGGAACTAATCTTCAATCAAAAATTTAAATTCAGCATTCTAGTCGTAATCTAGGCACAAGAGAAATGGAATTTCTGCCTTAATCCGAAAGTGTGATATGCTGTCAATGTCTCATGAAGTCGGAGTAGTATTGTTTTTGTTGGTTAGGGTGAAAAGAGGTGATAGAGAATTAACATGTCCACAAGATGCCTTCTGGTAGAGTCAGAACCAAGAATATGGCTCACTTTATTTTGGTGTTATTTTAAATTTTTCTTTTTCTTTTCTTCCTTTCTTTTATTTTTTTTGTGTAACTTAATGCATAATGAATCTATATGTGCTAACTTAGGATATATTAACCTATTTTCTTCAGGTTCACCTCTGCGGTGTTCCATTTGCATATAAATGGTAAAACTAAAGGAGCACATACAACTTGTGCATCCTTCTTCCTTCCTACGCTTGTTTATACCACAGTTCTTCATCCTGTTCTCTATTTCACTGTTCACAAATGGAAGGATCTAACAGATGAAATTGCTAACTTGGGCCTTGTTCTCACTAGAAGGTTTAATTAGTGGGAAGAACTACAGAGAAAAATGATGTGCCATTGTATTGGCTACAAAACAATGGCAAGAATAGCTAGGCATGTGTCCTCAAGATTTGAAAAACAAATTTGAAATGGACATTCAGAAAGAAGAGAGATAGTCCTGGAGACATTAGTAGATAAACAAATAAGAAAATGGGGATAGGATGAGCCAAAAAGGATCAAGATGTGTTTCTGATGGTAAAAATAGCAAGTTTTTCTAATTAAAATAAAAAACAGGGTTATATATGAAGTTCATAAGAAACACCCACAGATGATGATACTCAATGAGAAAACATCCAAAGATTAGCTCAGTGTGTAAAGTGCTGGTTGAATTTAGATCCCTAAAACATACATGAAATTTAGGTATCACAGTGAATGTCTACAACACCCACATTTGGTGTTTGCATGGGAAGAAGACTTGTAATCAGAGGGACTTGCTGTCCAGCATTTTATGCAAAATTGTGAGTTCCAGTGAGAAATGCTGGATTAAAATATGGTGGAGAGAAATGGAAGAAGGCGTGTGCTATCACCTTCCTGAATTTTACACGTGCACACATAGATGAATAGATACATGTAAATGCACATATTAAAAAAGAAAAAGAATTAAAATTTTGGAGACAATTTCAGATATACTCTAATATATTTAGTATATAACATATTCATCTTTTTGGGTCTGGGTTACCCCACTCAGGATAGTGTTTTCTAATTCCATCCACTTGCTGCAAAATTCAAGATATCATTGTTTTTACTGCTGAGTAGTACTCTAATGTGTAAATGTGCCAGATTTTCTTTATCCATTCTTCAGTTGAGAAACATCTAGGTTGTTTCCAGGTTCTGGCTATACAAATAATGCTGCTATAAACATAGTTGAACAAATGCCTTTATGGTATAATTGAGCATCTTTTGGGTATATGCTCAAGAGTGGTATTGCTGGATCTTGAGGTAGGTTGATTTCCAATATTCTGAGAAACTGCCATAGTGATTTTCAGTGTGGTTGTACAAGTTTGCATTCCCACCAGAAATGGAGGAGTGTTCCCGTTACTCTACATCCTCTCCAGCATAAGCTAATCATTGGTGTTTTTGATCTTAGCCATGCTGACAGGTATAGGATGGTATCTCAGATTTGTTTTGATTCGCATTTCCCTGACAGCTAAGCATGTTGAACATTTACATAAAATATTGGTTGGCCATTTGAGATTCTCCTGTTAAGAATTCTCTGTTTAATTCTGTACCCCATTTTTAAAAATTGGGTTATTTAGAATTTTAATGTCTAATTTCTTGAGTTCTTTATATATTTTGGAGCTCAGTCCTTTATCTGATGTGGAGTTGGTGAAGATCTTCTCCCATTCAGTAAGCTGCCTTTTGTCTTATTGACTGTGTCCTTTGCTTTACAGAAGCTTCCCAGTTTCAGAAGGTCCCATTTATTTATTTTTGCTCTTAGTGTATGTGATATTTGTGTTATATTTAGAAAGTGGTCTCCTGTGCCCGTGCATTGAAGGTTACTTCCCACTTCTCTTCTATCAGGTTCAGTGTGGTCAGATTTATATTGAGGTCTTTGATCCATTTGGACTTGAATTTTGTGCATGGTGATAGATATAGATCTATTTTGATTCTTTTACATATTGACATCAGTTATGCCAGAAACATTTGTTGAAGATACTTTCTTTCTTTCATTATATAATTTTAGCTTCTTTGTCAAAACTCAGGTCCTCACAGGTGTGTATTAATATCTGGCTCTTCAATTCGATTCCATTTGTCAAACTCTCTGATTTATGCCAATACCAAGCTGTTTCATTACTGTAGCTCTGTAATAGAGTTCAATGTCAGGGATGGTGATGCCTCCAGAAGTTCCTTTATTGTACAGGACTGGTTTTGGCTATTCTGGGATTTTTATTTTTCCATATGACGTTGATTATTGTTCTTTCAAGGTCTATGAAGAATTGTATTGGGATTTTGATGGGGATTGCTTTGAATCTATAGAATGCTTTTGGTAAGGTTGCCATTTTTATTATGTTGCTCCTACCTATCCAAGCACATGGTATATTTTTCCAGTTTTGGTATCTTCTTTAATTTCTTTCTTCAAAGACTCAAAGTTCTTGTCAAATAGGTCTTTCACTTCTTTGGTTAGGGTTACCCCAAGATATTTTATGTTACTTGTGGTTATTGTGAAAGTTGGTGTTTCTCTGATTTCCCTCTCAGCTTCTTTATCATTTGTGTATAGGATGGCTATTAGTTGATCTTGTATTCTGCCACATCACTGAAGGTATTTATCAGCTGTCGGAGTTCTCTGGTAGAGTTTTTGGATCACTTATATATACTATCATATCATTTGCAAATAATGAAAGTTTGACTTCTTCCTTTCCTATTAGAATCCCCTTGATGTCCTTTTGTTGTCTTATTACTATTGCCAAAACTTCAAGATATATGTTGAAGAGATATGGAGAGAGCGGACAGCCTTGTCTTGTTCCTGATTTTAGTGGAATCATTTTGAGTTTCTCTCCACTTAATTTGGTGCTGGAAGTCAGCTTGCTGTATATTGCTTTTATTATTTATTATATTTAGATATGTTACTTATATCCCTGATCTCTCCAAGACCTTTATCATAAAGGGGTGTTGAATTTTGTCAAATGCTTTTTCAGCATCTAATGAAATGATCATGTGGCTTTTTCTTTCAGTCCTTTATATGATGGATTACATTGATAGATTTTCATATGTTGAACCAGCCCTGTATCTCTGGGATGAAGCTGACTCAATCATGGTGGATGAATTTTTTGATGTGTTCTTGGATACGGTTTACCAGTCTTTTGTTGAGTTTTTTTGCATCCATGTTCATGAGTGAGATTCATTTGTAATTCTCTTTCTTGGTTGTATCTTTGTGTGGTTTTGGTATCAGGGTAACTGTAGCCTCATAAAAAGAGTTTGGCAATGTTCCTTCTGTTTCTATTATGTGGAATGCTTTGAGCAGTATAGGTATTAGCTCTTCTTGGAAGTTCTGGAAGAAATCTGCACTAAAACAACATGGCCCTGGTTGATTGGGAGATTTTTTTTTATGACAGCTTCTATTTTCTTGCAGTTTATAGACCTACTCAAATTGCTCACCTTGTCTTTATTTAATTTTGGTATATGATCTCTATCTAGGAAATTGTCTGTTTCTTTTACATTGTCCAATTTTTTTGGACTACAGGTTTTTGTAGTATGACTTAATGATTCTCTGAATTTCCTTAGTGACTGTTGTTATGTCCCCCATTTCATTTCTGATGTTGTTAATTTTGATGTTCTCTCTCTTCCTTTTGCTTAGTTTGAATAAAGGTTTTTCTATCTTGTTGATTTTCTCAAAGAACCAGCTCTTTGTTTCATTGATTCTTTGTATTATTTTCTTTGTTTCTATTTAGTTGATTTCAGCCTTCAATTTGATTATTTCCTGCCTTCTACTCCTCCTGTGTGAGTCTGTTTCTTTTTGTTCTAGAGCTTTTAGGTGTGCTGTTAAGTCATTATTGTGAGCTTTCTCTGTTTGCTTTATGTGGGCACTTAGTGCTATAAACTTTCCTCTTAGCACTGCTTTCATAGTGTCCCATAGGTTTGGATACTTTGTGCCTTGATTTTCATTGAATTCAAAGAAATCTTTAATTTCTTTTTTTTTTATTTCTTCCTTGACCCAGTGGTGGTTCAGTAGTTCACTGTTCAATTTCTATGAGTTTGTAGGCTTTCTGAGAGTAGTATTGTTGTTAAGTTCCCACTTTAAATCCTGGTGATCTGATAAGACAGAGGCGGTTTTCCAAATTTTTGTATCTGTAGATGTTTGCTTTGTTACCAAGTTTGTGATCAATTTTAGAGAAGCTGGGAAGAAGGTATATTCTTTTGTGTTTGGGAGGAATGTTCTATAGATTCCTGTTAAGTCCATTTGATTCATGACATCTGTTAGTTCTCTTATTTCTCTGTTAAGTTTCTGTCTGGTTGATCCTTCCATTGGAGAGAGTGGAGTGTTCAAATTTCCTACTATTAGTGTGTGGGGTTTGATGTGTGATTTCAGTTTTAATAATGTTTCTTTTACATATGTGGGTGCTCTTGTATTAGGAGCATAGATATTCAGGATTGAGACTACATCTTGATGGATTGTTTCTGTTATGAGTATCAAGTGTCCTTCTCCATCTCTTCTAGTTCATTTTAGTTTGAAGTCTATTTTGTTAGATATTA
This sequence comes from Ondatra zibethicus, assembly GCA_004026605.1. Taxonomy (NCBI): domain Eukaryota; kingdom Metazoa; phylum Chordata; class Mammalia; order Rodentia; family Cricetidae; genus Ondatra; species Ondatra zibethicus. Next base: position 30,030 of record PVIU01002895.1, read on the forward strand.
GGATAGCTACACCTGCTTGTTTTTTAGGTCCATTTGATTGGGAAACCTTTTCTCAACCCTTTACTCTCAAGTAGTCTCTGTCTTTGAGGTTGAGGTGTGTTTCTTGTATACAGCAGAAGACTGGATCCTGTTTTCATATCTGTTCTCTTAGCCCGTGTCTTTTTATAGGTGAATTTAGTCCATTGATATTAAGTGAAGTTAATGACCAGTGTTATTAATTCTGGTTTTTTTCATCAGTAGTGGTTGTGTGTTTCCCTTCTTTGAGTTATGCTGGTGGGGGTTATCAGTTGCCTGTGTTTTTTGGGTGCAGTTAGCTTCCTTGGGTTGGGGTTTTCCTACTAGTACTTTCTGTAGGACTGGGTTTGTGGATATGTATTGTTTAAATCTGTTTTTGTCATGGAATATCTGTTTTCTCCATTGATGGTGACTGAAAGCTTTTCTGGGTATAGCAATCTGGGTTTCCATCCATGGCCTTTCAGTGTCTGCAGCACACCTAGCCAGGACCTTCTGGCTTTCATGGTTTTCATTGAGAAGTCAGGTGAAATTTTGATAGGTCTACCTTGACCTTTTTCTTTGCAGCTCTTAATATTCTTTCTTTATTCTGTATGTGTTCTGTTTTGATTATTATACAGTGATGGGACCTTTTTTTTGAACCAGTTTATTTGGTGTTCTTTTAGCTTCTTGTACCTTCATGGGGATATCCTCCTTACGTTGGGAAAATTTTCTTCTATGATTTTGTTGAATATATTTTCTGTGCCATTGTACTGGAATTCTTCTCATTCTTCTACTCCTATTATTCTTAGGTTTGGTCTTTTCATGGTGTCCCAGATTTCCTGGATGTTTTATGTTAAGAATTTGTTGGATTTAATGTTTTCTTTGACCAGTAAGTCAATTTCCTCTATAGTATCCTCAGCACCTGATTCTTTCTTCTATCTCTTGTATTCTCTTGGTTATACTTGTCTCTGTAGTTTCATTCACCCAGATTTTCCATATCTAGAATCCCCTTGGTTTGTGTTTTATTACCTCTATTTCAATCTTCAGGTCTTGAACTGTTTGCTTCACCTGTTTGATTGTGTTTTCTTAGATTTATTTGAGGTATTTATTTCTTTCAATTTTTCCATTTTTAAGGGAGCTTTCATTTCCTCTTTAAAGGTCTCCATCATTTTCATAAAGTTATGTTTAAATTTATATTCTTCTGCTTCTTCTGGGTTAGGATGATCAAGTCTTCTTGTTGTTTGTCTGCTAGGTTCTGGTCTTACCATGTTGCCTTTTAGGTTGCTGGAGGAATTCTTGCATTGGTGCCTCCCCATCTCTTCCTTCAAATGAGACCAGCAGTGTCTTTCCATCTTGGTCCAATCTTTTCAGCAGATGTCTGAGTGATTGCAAGTTTTTCTTGGTGTCTTCTGTACTGTCAATGTCTGTCTCAGAAAGCCTCTGAGGTATCTATAAGCCTGCTCTCTTGGTCTTCTTTCCTGCTTCACTCTTTTTGTGCTCTCTCTTGTTCCCCTCATTGTTCAAACAAGTTCTTTGTCCTCTCAGTATTACAGCAAGCTCTCTGCTCTTAGGCAGGGTATGGCTAGTAACTTGGGAGGTCCAGTGGACAGGGTTGCGTTTCAGAGGAGCCTACCCTCAAGAAACTCTATGCCCATGGACTGAAAATGCCAAGGTATTTTGGGGAGGGTTCAGTGTTTTTGTCCCACTCTGGATGTCCTAGAGAGTGGGGTGTCCCACTGTGTGGCTGTTCACTCACCTTTTAAGTTTCCTCAGTATTGGAGCAAGATGTGTTTCAAGTTCCAGGGAGGTTGCAGGAGTATAGGTAAGTTTGGAGGCAGGGTAGGGCTAGTCTTTTGGAGAGGCTGCTGGATGGGGTTGAATTCTGGGGAAGCCTACCCACAGGAAACACCCTCCTGGCTGGCTAAAAATAGCCAAGGGAGTGGGGGGCAGGGTTTTGTCCCACTGTGGAAGTCCTAGAGAGTGGGGTGACCCACAATGTGCCTGTTCACTCACCTCTTAAGTCCCCTTAGTATGGAGCAAGCTGTGTTTTCTCCTTTAGAATTTCTAGAAAGGAATAATCTCAGACTTCAAAGTGCTTAAATTTTCTTTAAGTTTGGAAGCACTGCTCTGCTGTCCCTCCTTATGCTATATGACAGGGTAGCAAAGTTTAGTGCTTAGTCAACATTTGTAGAGCCGATTAGACAAAACCTTAAAGTCACAAAGGTGCTTCCCTTTCAGTTTGCTTATAACTTCCTATTTTCCTTGGTAAGTCTTTAGCTTCCTATTCATATTTCTACAGAATAAGCAGTGAGTTCCTTACTTTCAGGAGTTGGCACGGTGAAAATATGTGAGTTGACTGGGAGGATACAGGAAAATTTTTCCATTACTGTCAAAAATACAAAAATACGTAGCAAGAAGCAACTTGGAGCAGAAGGGCTTATTTTGGCTTATCCTTTGAGAGTACATTCATGACAGTGAAAACATGGTGTAGGTCCATGAGACGATTGGGTAAATTGTGTACAGAGTTAGGAAGCATAATGTGGACAGGAAGTTGGGCTTATCTATAAAAACCTCAAGGCCTGTTCCCAGTGATGTACTTCCTCCAGCATGCACCCACTTTCTAAACGCTACATAAACAATAAAATCAGCCCTATCAGCTGTAGACCAACTTTCAGGCCTACAGACCTGTGGAGGGCAGTTCACATCCCACACCTATCAGCTGGACTAAGGTTGTTTTCTCATCCAAATCATTACATTTGGAATTATGATGGAAAACATTATAGAATCAGGTTTACTTTAAATGTATTATTATTCAAATGAGCCAACTAAAGTAATAAAGAGCCTAGATTTGACTGAAAGAAATTACCCAGATCCTCCTAGGAGAATTACCTTGTATTTCCAATTTGCCCTATGTTGTATGACAATATTAATTAGTATTTGGAAACTCATTGTCCTCCATCAGCTCTGCTTTGTCTGAATCAATCAAGGAACTATTGAAATTACTCATGAAGACTAAGTGTATAAATATATCAAAACTTAAATCTTAGTTTATAATGATTTATTTTCCTATACAGGTCTAATAATTCATAATTATATGAATGGAGTTAGCTGACTACAGCCACAGGCCAAATCAACTGAAATAGTCTGCTTATAATATTTAATACTCATTCAAGAACAAAATAAATTTTGATCAAATCTACCCACATTTCCCCATTTTACTCTCTTCCATTCCACAGTTCCTCCCCTAACCCCTCACCACTTTTTCCTCCCTGTTTCATGTGATTCTCATTAAAACAATTTTTCCATACATACTGTTTTAGTTAGGTTTCTCTAGAGGAACCAAATTATGGGGACACACACACCCATACATATCAGAATTTACTAGAAGAATTTTGATAACAGCAAAATCATACCAGAGACACTGATTATTGATACCCAGTCTTGGTGCTTCCACGGCAGGAATATTTCCAGAATAGCTTCAGTGAGGGAAATAGTGAATTGGTAGTCACTCTGTATACAAAGTGCAGTCCTCAATTGTCCTAATACAGTGCTGGAAGTCTGGAAACTGCCCAGAGAGCTGCTGGGCTCTATTCCAGGATATAAGCTTGGAATTACTGGTTTTACTGTCATTAAAGACTTCAGCAGCAGCAACTCATGGAGCAAATCAGCTCGAAGGCAACAGAAAATCAAGCCATCAAAAGGTGGAATAATTTTCCTCCTAAAATACCCTTTCTTCTCTAGGCTCCTGCCAGAAGGTGCCAACCAAAGTTGTTCCAAGAGCTGACAAAAGAGTCAGAGACATCCACTCCCACAATTAGTAGTCCCACAAAAATACCAAGCTGACAGGAATAACATAAACACAGAAGACCTGGTACAGACCCATGCAGGCCCCAAGCTTGCCTCTTCAGTCTTTGTGAGCCCATGTGAGTCTGCTTAGTTGATTCAGTGGGCCATATTTTCCTGGTGTCCTGCATCCTCTTTGCTTCCTACAGTCCTTCAGCCCCTGTTTTTGCAGGATTCCTGAGCTCCAAGAGGTAAGACATGATGTAGACCTCCAGTTTAGACTATCTCTAAATGTCTGCATGTCTAAATCACATAATGTCTGGCTATGGGTCTCTGACCCCACTACTCCCATATACTGCCTGAGGAAGCCTCTCTGATGATGACTGGACAAAGCACTGACCTGTGAGTATAGTGGAATATCATTAGGAATTACTTTATTGGTTTTTACCTTTTTTTTTGGTTTAGCTTTTTTCTTTCTTTTCCTTTTTCCTTTAAGTGTCAGGATAATTACTGTTTATTTTGCAACTTCTTCTTCTTCTTCCTCTTCTTCTTCTTCTTCTTTTTCCTCCTCCTCCTATTTCTCCTCCTCCTCCTTCTCCTCCTCCCCCTCTTCCTCCCCTCCTTCTCCTCCCCCTCCTCCTCCTCCTCGTCGTCGTCGTCGTCCTGCTCCTCCTCCTCCTCTTCCTCCTCCTCCTCTTCCTCCTCCTCCTCCTCCTCCTCTTCTTCTTCTTCTTCTTCTTCTTCTTCTTCTTCTTCTTCTTCTTCTTCTTGTTCTTGTTCTTGTTCTTGTTCTTCTTGTTCTTCTTGTTCTTCTTGTTCTTGTTCTTCTTCTTGTTCTTCTTCTTGTTCTTCTTGTTCTTCTTGTTCTTGTTCTTCTTCTTGTTCTTGTTCTTCTTCTTGTTCTTGTTCTTGTTCTTCTTCTTCTTCTTCTTCTTCTTCTTCTTCTTCTTCTTCTTCTTCTTCTTCTTCTTCTTCTTCTTCTTCTTCTTCTTCTTCTTCTTCTTCTTCTTCTTCTTCTTCTTCTTCTTCTTGTGCCAGTCATGCTTGGTTCTACCCTAGGCATTAGGGCTATCCATTCATCAGTTACTGGCCATCCAGGCAGTGCAGGTCATGGGCTCACTCTTGCTGCATGAGCTTCAAATTAAATGAAACATTGGTTGGTCACTCCTAAAAGTTATATGCCATGATTGTGATTGCCCTAATACATCTTGCATGTGGGAAAGTTTGCAAGTCAAGGTTTTGTGGCTGGGTTGGTGTTTATGTTTCTTTTTTGGTCACCTACAGAGTACCTTCCCACACCAAAAAGACTACAACATAGGGGCGAAGGCTCAATGCAGGCACCAGATCAACCTCTCTATGTACAATGAACTGGTTTGATTCCTCAGAAATGGATCCCCATCTCAGATTTAAAAGAATGACAATTCTAGCACTAGCATTGGTTGTATGGGGATCTATATGGGACTCTCCCAGCCAAAAACCTGATCATGCAACCCTGGCCCAACACTGGAAGCCTTGCCTGGTTACAAAAGATGGCCAGTTCAGACTGCATATCCTCCATTACTAGGGATAATGGAGGTTTCTATATGCAACTACAAGTGCCTCCTGATTCTAGCTGCCTCTACCTTCACTCTCTCCATCACTCCACCAACCCTGATCCCTTCTACTCCCATTTGCCCCTGCTCCTATTCCATCTTCAAAAACTATTCTATTTCCCCTTCTCAGGGAGATCTATGCTTCTCCTGTAGAGCCATCTTCTTCCTTTTTTTGGCAATTAAAAATACTTTATTTTGTCCTTTAGTGCAGTCCTTCATACACCATAGCCAGAAACATTCATTCTCAAGTGCAGGCAAAGAGCATTCCCCAAAAGGACTTATTTCAATTTATAGATAAAATGCAATAATTGCTGGTGTATATTTTGCTTTGGTGCAATGAAAGAGATTGTAACAAAGCAGTCTATTCATTGCTCTTCTCATTTCTCTATTCTCATATATAATACCAACAAAAACGTGAATCCTATTGGAGAAAATTCATTACCAGAAATATATTCAGTGCAATTACATGATACCAAGAAAATAACTTTCCCTTCTCAGATATGAGGTTTCTTATCCAAACCCTTGGAAGACTGAGTGAGAGGAAATCTAAGATCCCCCAATTCATGCGCATATTCCAATCCACACATCATCATTTAGGTATACAGAAGGTTATATATTCTGGCCCCTTAGTCAATTAGGTTTAATCGTAGGACCTGCTTAAAACAAAGATGACAAGTACCAAAGAATTTGCCACCTGCGTCCTGCTCTGCCATAAAAATGGCAAAATCACAGAAAGGTGTGTGTTGTGTGAGCTGACCTTAGAGTGAAGGTGGCACAGAGCGTGGCACAGCAGTCAGTCAGCGGGTGACATCAGCCGCAGGAAAGACACGGCTGCTGATATTTCCACAGCAAAACCCAGAAACAGCAATAAAAATAATACTTTGTCATAACTACATAGTTCAAATTTAAAACACAAAACCTGGAACTTAGTAGAAAATGACTCATGTAAATTATGACCTAATGTAAATAAATTATAAAAAAAACAACAACTTTCAGAGTTTTTTAAAAGTATCTGTTGTAAAAGCAACTGACTATACAGAATGATTTCTGCTTGTAAATTCTGGCTCTAATCCTTGAGTGACTATTCCAAGTAAGAGTCAACAATTTTTAAAAACTGCACTTCATAGTTAAGATACTCCAAAATAACATTTCCTCCATTATATAAAGGGCAATCCTCCTTAGTGATCCATGTTTCCAAAGTATGATCCAAGGGCAAGACTTCCCCTGAAGGGACATGACACAGCCGCAGCTTCTTGCCATTGGCTTGTTGTTCTCGTTGCTAAGACGGGCTAGAGAAGCTGCGAAGTCCACTACCTTCGCAATGCTCCATCAGAGGCAGAAGAACATGGCTTTGCTCTTCTCTTTGCAAAGTAAAGAGAAGTAAACCTTTGGTAAGTAAACCTGAAAGTAAATTCTCTCTGTCTGTGGCAGTGCCTTGTCCCCATCAGCATGCATCTTTAGCTTCATCAGAGCCACCTTCGTAGCTGTCCCACTGGTTTTCACGCCTTTCTGGCCTTTACTGACTGTCCCTCCTGACTTGGAGTCAATAATGTCTTTGACAAGTTTCTGTGTGGCACTCATTCGAGGCTGTGAGATCTCCAGTTTTTCACACACATGATCCGACTGATGATGGTGTCTTAGGCAAAATTTCTTCTCACAGTAAGGACACATAACTGCCACGAGCTCTACTTCAGTACAGTCCTTGAACGAGCATGGGTAAGGTTTGTGTTCATCTGTCTTTGGTCTCTCTGTGATTATATTCACCTCAGGACAACCATGAGCATCCTTGTTTCTGTGTTCACGGCGAAATATTCCTGAACAACCATCACATACAAATGGAAGAAAATCTCGCTGCCAGCAGTGCCGCACCTGGCAGTGCTGCCCGATGTCCAACTCCGCCATCTTTCCACGGCCACAAAGGCGGGGGAGCTAGAGCCATCTTCTTTACCTAACATCGCTGGGTCTGTGGATTATAGTTTGGTTGTCACTAACTTAGCTAATATCCACTTTTAGGTCAATATATATCCTATTTATCTTTCTGGGTCTGTGTAACTTCACTCAGAATGCTTTGTTTTTGCTAGTTCATCCATTTGTTTGCAAATTTCATGATGTCATTCTTTTTACCAGCTGAATAGTACTCCAATGTATAAATATACCACATTTTCTTTATCCATTTTTCTATTGATAAACATCTAAGTTATTTCTGGTTTCTGGATATTATGAATAAAGGCACAAAATGAATATAGTTGAGCAAGTATCTATGTAGTAGAATGGAGCATCCTTAGGGTACATGTCAAAGTGTAATATAGCTGGACATGTATAGTGGAAGTAGATCTATTCTCAATTTTTTTGAAGAATTGCAATATTGGTTTTCATAGCACCTGTACAAGTTTGCACTCCTGCTAGTAGGGAGGAGTGGTCCCCTTGCTCTACATCTGAGCCATCATTAGCTGTCACTTGTTTTTTGATCTTAGCCATTCTGATAGCTTCAACATAAAATCTCAAAGTGAATTGATTTGTATTTTTCTTGATGACTAAGCATGTTGAATGTTTCCTTAAGTGTTTCTCAGCCATTTGAGATTCTTATATTGAGAATTCTCTGTTTAGATCTGCATCCCATTATAAAATTGGTTTATTTGATTTTTTTGATATCTAATTTCTTGAGTTCTTTATATGCTTTAGATATTAGTCCTCTATCAGATGTGGAGTTAGTAAAAATCTTTTCACATTCTGTAGGCTGCTGCTTTGTCTAATTGACAGTATCCTTTGCCTTAGAGAAGCTGGTCAGTTTCATGATGTTCCATTTATTAATTGTTTGACCCCAGTATTTGCAGTCTCAGTGTTCTATCAAGCAAGTAGTGCCAAGGTAATCATTTAATTTCTCTTCTATCATGTTCAGAGTATCTGGTCTTACGTTGAGGTCTTTGACCAACTTGTACTTAAGTTTTTGACAGGGGATAAATACGGATCTCTTAGCATCTTCCTACATGCAGGTATCCAGTTGACAGGGGATAAATATGGATCTCTTAGCATCTTCCTACATGCAGGTATCCAGTTTGACCAGTACCCTTTGTTGAAGATGTGCATTTCAGGCTACTTTATTTTAAAACATTGGGTGTTCATAGGTCTGTGTATTTATGTCTGGGTCTTCAGCTCAATTCTGTTGATCAGTATGTCCTATTTCATGTAAATACCATGTGGTTCTTATTATTACAGCTCTGTAGCACAGCTTCAAATCAGAAATGGCAATACCTCCAGCAGTTCTTTTATTTTTCAGGCTTGTTCTTTGTTTTTCCATATGAAGTGAAGATTTGTCCTTTCTATATCACTGAACAATTGTGTTGGAATTTTGATGAAGATCACATTGAATCGGTAGATAGTATTTGGTAGGATTGTCATTTTTACAACATTAATCCTACCAATCTATGAACATGGAAGAACTTTCCAAGTTCTGATGTCTTCTTTAATTCCTTTCTTCAAAGACAAAGTTTTTATCTAAAAAAGACAGGTTTTTCACTTGTCTGGTTAGAGGTACTCCGGGATACTTTATATTATTTGAGGATATCATGAAAGGTGTTCTTTCCATGATTTCCTTTTCATCCCATTTGCCATACTTACGTAGGATAACTACTGATTTTTTTTGAGTTAATCTTGTACCCATGCTTTTTACTGAAAATGTTAACAACTGTTAAGAGTTCTAGGTAGAATTTTCAGGATCACTTATGTATAGTATTATATCATCAGCAAACAGTGATACTTTGACTTCTTTTTTTCCCAATTTGTATTCCTTTGGCCTCCTTTAGTTGTCTCATTCCTCTAGTCAATACTTCAAGAACTATATTGAATAGATATGGAGAGAGTGGACAGCCTTGTCTTGTTCCTGATTTTAGTGAAATTGCTTTGAGTTTCTCTCCATTTAATTTGATATTGGTTGTTGGCTTGCTGTAAATTACCTTTATTAGGTTTAGGCAGTGCTCTGAACTTTCCTCTTAACATAGCTTTCATTGTGTTACATAAGTTTGGGTATGCTGTACATTCATTTTCATTGATTCTTGGAATTCTTTAATTTCTCTTTCCTTTCTTTCTTTCTTTCTTTCTTTCTTTCTTTCTTTCTTTCTTTCTTTCTTTCTTTCTTTCTTTCTTTTTTCTTCCTTGATCCAGTGGTCATTCAGAGGAGGGTTTTTCAGTTACCATGAGTTTGTAAGCTTTCTACTGTTTCCATTGTTGAAATTCACCTTTAATCTGATAGGATTTAGTAAGTTTTTCCAATTTTATTCTATCTGTTGAGACTTGCTTTGTGACAAAGCATGTGGTCAGTTTTGGAGGAAGTTCTGTAAGGTGCTAAAAAAAAAGGTATATTCTTTTGTTATTCTTTGAACTGTTTTGCAAATATTTCTTAGGTCCATTTGTTTTATAAAGTCTGTTAGTTCTAGCATTATCTTGTTTTTTTTTTTTTTTCTGGATGCCCTGTCCTTTAGTGAGAGTTGATGTGGGATTCCCCTCTGTATGCTGTGAATAGCATTGGTTAATAAAGAAGCTGTTTGGACCTATTGCAGTGCAGAATAGGACAAGGTGGGAAATCCAAGCAGATAGAGGAGGAGAAAGTAGGTGGAGTCAGGGAGAAACCATGTACCCACTGCAGGAGATAGATGCTGGACACTGGACGAAACCTTACCAGTAAGACACAATCACATGTTGATACACAGATTAATAGAAAAGGGTTAATTTAAGATGTAAGAGCTAGCTAGCAATACGCTTAAGCTACTGGACAAACAGTAATGCAAAGAATATAGTTTCTTTGTGATTATATCTTAATTTATATATATCTTAATTTAACCCATTTCTAGTAATCTATGTATTGCCATGAGATTGTGGCTTACTGGGTGAAGTCTGGCTACTGTATCCAGTGGCTTCTTAATGACTCAGCCTCCTTTCTCCCAGCATTCAGTTTAGCTTTCCCTGCCTACCTAAGCTCTGCCCTATCAACAGGCCAACACAGTTTTTTTTATTAACCAATGGTATTCACAGCATACAAAGTGGAATCTCACATCAGGTCTAGGTGACCGGGAACAAAAGAGTGACCTCCACCTACAGAGAGTAGCATATCAAAGTCTCTCACTCTCAGTGTGTAAGAGTCAATATGTAATTTAAGCTGTACCTATGTTTCTTTTACAAATGTAGGTGCCCTTATGTTAGATGTTAAGAATTGAAATATCATGCTGGTGGAATTTTTTCTTTGTTGAGCATGTAGCATCCTTTCCCATATCTTTTGATTAATTTTGATTTGAAATCTGTTTTGCTAGATATCAAAATAGCTATACAAGATTGCTTCTCTTAGTTTCATTTGCTTGGATTATCTGTTTCCAACCCTTTACCCTGAGGTAATGTCTATCCTTGATGTTTTTGTATGATTCTTAGATGTAGCAGAGGGATGGAACCATTCTGTTAGTCTGTGTCTTTTTTATTGGAGAGTTGAGACCATTGATATTGAGAGATATCAAGGATAAATAATTCTCAATTCCTGCTGTTTTGGTGCTGTTGTTGGTTGTGGTGTGTATATGTGACTGTGTTTGTGTGTGTGTGTGTGTGTGTGTGTGTGTGTGACTTTGGGGCTTGTGGGTATGAGGTCTTTTATTTTCTATATTTTCATGGTTGCTGGGATGGTCCCTGGGATGAAGATCCACAGGAGGAATGGACAGTGGGAAAGGGACCTTAAAGCTGGTGTTTTATTGTAGCACTAGGAATGAATCTGAGGATTGGGTCTGAGGAAACAGAGACATTGGAGAAAATCTGTTGGCAGTCTACCTGGTCTTCTGTAGGAGAGGCCACTATTCTAATTCCTTTAATGTACACACATACATACAAGCACAAATACATATATAAATTCACACACAAATCTTTTAAAGTAGTAGGTATCTATTTGTCACTGTTGAAATGTCTTTAGGGTTCCCTATCATACTCCCTCCTCTACTATATCATCCACACCACCCATGCACATAGTTCCACAGACATGATGGGACTATATGAAATCCTTCCCCATCCACACTGAGAAAGAGTCTGTTTTTCACCAAGACTCTTTCTATAGATTCAAGAGTTTGTTTTTAAACACAAAGAATCCTATGTGATAGCACTACATGTGATTCTTTGCATAAAAGTTTCCTGGCTTCTAATATAGAATTTAGCCACTTCAAAATTATTATTTACATACCAGGTATTAAGAAATAATTTTGTTTAATTAATATTTGATAAAATCTATTGTCATTTATATATTTCCAGTTTATTTATACTTCCTAGTATTGTATTTACTATTTACTTTTACCTCATGGTGAAATTAGGGATAATATTTGGTTCTGAAATAAAATCAATTAGATAGTGCAAGTAAGTATTAACTGGCTGAGAATTTTAACTATCACATTTATCTACCTGTATTGCGTTTGTTCCTTCATGCTCTTTCATTCACTTACTAACCACACACTTAGTAGCTATCTAACATGCACATGGTGCTGGGATTAAGTAAAAATCAAGGAGGAAGCAGAAAGTCTGGATAGTGTTTATGTCATGACCAAATATATTCACTTCAATTGGTGCAATGGGAACAGACCAAGAAGCAATTCCACACATGTCTAGTTTAGTGAACCAGTAAGTTTATTAGGTTACTTACAGAAGCATGAAAAAAATCAAAGGTGGCTACATCAATAAAAAGCCTATTCCATGAAGCATGGGTGCTGACTTACAAAAGTTATATTCTCTTTCTTGGAGTTATATTCTCCTTGCATGACTTATAAGCAGCTTTCTGGTTGGAATATCTCCTCTCTCAAGAAACCAATATTTCTATAAAACCTGAAGGAGGAGCCTTATAATTTTTTTAAGTTTCAGGAATCTCCTAAGACTTGTGAGGTCTCTCTCTCTCTCTCTCTCTCTCTCTCTGTGTGTGTGTGTGTGTGTGTGTGTGTATTTCCTAAGTTTTAATGATCCCTCTCTAAGATGGAATGTTTCAATTCAGTATAGAACAGAAAGTCAAAGAGGAAAAACAAAACAGCGTAAGATAGCTTAAAGATAGAAAATCAAACCTACCATTATGATAGCTATTTTTAAAAAGCATGATGAATGTAAACATGAACATATCTAAATATAAATACCTAAGGAGAGTGTAAAGCCTCTCTAGTAGACTCGAACTTTAAATGGCCTTGAAATAAAGTCAAATTTCTAATAGAGGCCAAAGTTACATATAGGTGAAGCCACAATTTGTTATGGGGAGAACTGAAACAGTTCCATATGGTTGGAAGACGGAGATCTAAGTTCAATTCAAAGGTAAAAGGTGAGTCTGGAGGGGTTAGATAATTGGGTCTGGAATAATACATGAGAAATTGTTCTAAATGCAATGTGAAGCAACTGAAATACTTTTAGCACTTGAACAACATGATCTGTGATAACCATCTTCAGAATTAAATTCTATCTTCACAAGCATATGGTGAGATAAGAAGGTAAAAGATAGTATTAAGTCACTGAACTTGGTGGTAATAAAATGATATTTCATTTAGGACTGATAAATTTCCTATAATTTGACCAATCGTGTGTCTGTGAAGGAGTAAATGAAATAATCTTTTCTGGACATGACAGGGTCATTATACACCTGAATTCACAGTATCTGTGCCACAATATACAATAAGTATACAAAATCAAGCTAGCCAATGTTCCAGCATGGATGGAGGAGGTATCATGAAATCCCACACAGCAGAAGAACCACTGGCAACTGATGGCTGTTGTAGGAAGAAGATTCAGTTTTCTTCAGGAGTAGGTTGCCCGTACTCCAGTGAATGGGTCTACACCCAATGTGGTGGTTTTAAAGAAAATGACCTCTAATGGGAGTGGTACTATTAGGAGGTGTGACCTTGTTGAAGGAAGTGTGTCACTGTGGGGGTGGTCTTTGAGGTCTCTTTTGCTTAAGCTTCCCTCAGTGTGATTGTCGGTAGACTTCCTGATGCCTGCGAGATGTAAAACTCTCAGCTATTTCTCTAGTATCACATCTGTATGCCTGCTGCCATACTCCTTGCCATGATGATAATTCACTGAATTTCTGAAACTGCCACCTCAATTAAATGTTTTCCTTATAAGAGTTGTCATAATCAGTGTCTCTTAACAACATTAAAAACCCAAACGAAGATACCCATACCCACGTCGGCAACAGTACGTGGATTTAGTGGGTCAAAAAAAAGGAGTACATGGAGTTGGAATATTAAATATTGGAGAAGGTATATGATTCAGGGTATATGTGATAAAAGAACATTATATACATGTATGAGAGAGAGATAGAGAGAGAGAGAGAGAGAGAGAGAGAGAGAGAGAGAGAGAGAGACATATTGCAGCAATTCAGTAACCCATTGAGTTGAATGGTTGCGAACACAATTAAGTCATTGTGGGTGACACAGAAGAATCACTTGTATGCAATAGTTATCATGAGCAGCTAGATCTAAGTAAGTGGGAGGAATATAGGGTAACATTGTAGTTTCTATTGGAGAAACTAGGTATGTGGGGTACTATTAATGCCTCAGAAAGCATTGTGGATTCATTTCACTAGAGATTAATAACATGTTGCATAAACAAGAGAAGGAAAAGCACAAAGCAATGAAGAAGTGTTTGTATGAGTAAAGAGGAATACAAGTGTGTTTCAAAAACTGAATGTGACTAGAAAACAGATGAATGGTGTTGATACCTGAGAAGAGGAAGGACACTGTGGGGGCGTAAGTTAAGAGTATTTTACATATTTGCGTTCTGAAAGAGCAACCCAGACAAACTAAGGACTCAGCAGGGACAGAAGACACTCCAGCTACACTAATGAGTACCCCGGCCTTGTCTAAGGCAAAAAGTGGCATTTATCTAGGGCAGCACTGATTCTTTAATATTTTTAATTCTTTCAGAATCCATTCATAAAATTTAACCCTTTCCCACTGCAAATCCCAGTGTTTGTTAGTGAAGGAAACAAAAGCTGAATTTTAACTAGTATTTCAGGATAAAACTCCTTAATTGTGTGTGTATACACTTATACATAATCATCTATTCATCTCTCTCAGGTATACATATAAATGAGACACACATATATATCATATATACATATATGTGTGAGAGATATACATATATACATATTATATATATGAGATACACAACACATCCGTTATATATATACATAATAATACACCTATCTGTCTCATTATACAAAAACAAGCTTCTAGAAGATAACAACAAAGCATAACAAAATAAAATAGAATAAGATAAAATAGAAACCATTATACAGAAGTTAGACGTGACAACTCAACAGAAAAATAAAAATTAATAAAAGCAAACAGGAAAAGACACAAGAAAAAATAGATCCATTTCTTTACATAGTCAAGAGTCCCATAAAAGCACTAAGCTGAAAGCTAAAGTATGTGTGCAGAAAACCTGATGAAGACTTGGGCAAGCCCTGCACATGCTGTTTCAGTCTTGTGAGTTCATATGAGTGTTGCTCAGATATTTTTATTTAAATTTTTATTCTTCTCTCATATATTACATCCTCACTGCAGTTTCCCCCACCTTAGACAAGAGCAGGCCTCCAAAAGATGTAAACCAAACATAGCATAACAAGCTACAGTAAGACCCAACCCATATGATCACATCAAGGATGGATGAGGCAACCCAGTTGGAGAGACAGAGTCCCACAGGCAAACAAAAGGGTTAGACAGCTCCTGCTATTACTGTTAGGAATGTCACAAAACAGCAAGTTAGTCAGACCTATGCAGAGGATCTAGGTCAGAAACCTATAAGCTCCTTGATCTCTGCAAGTCTCATGAGCCTCAGTCACTTAATTCTGTGGATCTTATTCTCCTGGTGTCTCTGTCTTCTCTGATCCTTCCTACCCTTCCTCCATGGAGCTCCCTGTTCTCTGCCTAATGTTTGACTGTGGGACTTTGCATCTGCTCCCATCAGTTGCTGGATGAGGTCTCTCTGGCTCTGTCTGATAATCTATTCCTAGAGCACTATGCAGGCAGGACAAACTGTAGGTTGATGATTTGTGGCTGGCTTGGTATCCTCATCCCTCCACTTGAGGCCTTGCATGGTTACAGAAGATAGCCAGTTGAGGTTTCATGTGCCCCATTACCAGGAACCGTTGCAATGATTACTCTTGTATGTTCCTTGGAGTTGCCACTGCCCTATGTTTCCATGTCTCCCCAAAATGCCCATTTCCCCAATTCCAGTCATTTCTTCCAGTATTTTCTCCCTTCTTTCCCTCCCTGATATTTCTTATTCCCAACCCCAGCCATCCCCAGTTCACTGGTGAAATATGTTCTATTTCCCCTTCCCAGAGAAATCTTTGTGTGTCCCCAGTCCTCTTAATCCCCCACTTTGTTACTTATCCCCTCCGGGTCTGGGGGCCATAGCATGATTATCTTTTTCTAATAACCCATAGCTAATACAGGTATATTATAAGTGAACTCGTGCTCAGTAGTTTTCAGAAGGCCTTATTCTGGTGTCCTCTGTCCTGTGTCACTTGCCCCTCCCACCCCTGCTGTCTTTCCAACTCCTACCTTCTTTTCCACTGTGTTCCCTGAGCTCTGAGGGAAGGAATTTTTTGGAGACATCTCATTTAGAAATTTGGAAGACTAATTTTTTTAAGGTGTTAAAAGGATTTTTAAAAGCATCCTGTGATTTGAGGCAGGTGAGAAAACCTGAGCAGAGACAGCAAAAGCTGAGTCCCAGACAGGGACTATATTGATCCTTTCTCTGGCATTTAAGCCTCGAGGTGTCAAACTTTGGCCAGTGCTTCCTTGACCTGGATCTTAATGCTTCAGGCATTCTTCCCATCAACTGTTTCTCCAACTTCAGTAGAGAGCCTGGTTAATAGTGGAGCTCAATAAATGATTGTTAAACAGAGGGAGACCTTATCTCATTTACAGAATGAAGCAAATTAAAACAAGAAAATCACTAAGAAAAATTCTCATCTTCCCATTTTATTCTTTCAGGGCTTTAATTTCTAAGTTTTAGTAATACTGGCACACTCATAAGAGAGACCTCGTATGTGTATATTCCTTAACCATTTGCAAAATGATTTTGTATATTTCATTTTTAAAACTCGAGTCACCCTGAGAGATAAGTTAAATTACCTATACTATAGCGCTACAGTAATGCAAACAACCTGGTATTGGCATAAAAACAGACAAAGGACCAATGGAATCAAATTGAAGACCTGGATATCAATACACACACACATACAAATACCTGATTTTTGACAAATAAGCTAAAAATATAAAACAGAAAAAAGAAAGTATATTCAACAAACTGGATATCAACATGTAGAAAAATCTATCATCATTCACAAAACTCAAGTCCAAAAAGATCAAAGACCTCAACATAAAACCAACCACACTAAATCTCATAGAAGAGAAAGTGGGAAGTACACTTGAATGCATTGACAAAGGAGACCACTTCCTAAATATAACCCCAGTAGCACAGACACTGAGAGCCACGATTAATAAATGGGTCCTCCTGAAACTGATAAGGTTTTGTAAAGCAAAGGATATGGTCAACAAGACAAAACAGCACCCTACATATTAGGAAAAGTTCTTCACCAACTCCACATCAAACAGAGGCCTGGTCTCCAAAGCATACAAATAAATTTTAAAAAATGATATCAAAATAACAATCAAATAAAAAAATTGGGATACAGACCTAAACAGAGAACTCTCAACAGACAAATCTCAAAGGGCTGAAAGACACTTAAGAAAATTCTCAACATCCTTAGCCATCAGAGAAATGCAAATCAAAACAACTCTGAGATTCCATCTCATACCTATCAGAATGGCCAAGATAAAAAAACATTGATGACAACTTATGGTGGAAAGGATGTGGGCTAAGGGGTGGGAATGCAAACTTATATAACCACTTTGAAAATCAGTATGGCAATTTCTCAGAGAGTATGGAATAATCTGCAAGACCAAGCAATAATGCTGTTGGGTATATACCCATAAGATGCTCAATCATACCACAAGGACATGTGCTCAACTATGTTCATAACAGAATTATTTGTAATAGCCAGGACCTGGAAACAACCTAGATGCCCCTCAACCAAAGAATGGATAAAGAAAATCTGGTACATTTGCACATTACTACACAGCAGAAAAAAAAATGACATCTTGAAATTTGTAGGCAAATGGATAGATCTAGAAAAAATATATTGAGTGAGGTAACCCAGACCCAGAAAGACAAATATAATACATATTCATGCATAAGTGACTTTTAGACATAAAGCAAAGAAAAACCAGCCTATAGGCCACAACCCTAGAGAAACTCAACAACAATGAGGACCCTAAGAGAGACATACATGGAAGGTAAAAAAGACAAGATCTTAGTAAATTGGGAACACTAGAGTCATGGAAAAGGGTAGAAGGGTAGAGAAGTGAAGAAAAATGTATAGCTCAATAACAATAATAATAAAAAAGAAACTGAAGCTTAAGATAGGAGTCAATAAAGTAACAGAGTCTGGATTAAAATTCTAATCTGACTTGTTTGTAAACTGAGCATTTTCCCACTATTTTGAGAGCCAAATTTTTATCTGTGGCCTGTCTTTGTAACTCATCTCCCTACCCTTCAATAAGACTGTGGAATACAACCTATTGTGCTATTAAATTTGCACACAGTGTATTTGAAAACTCTGACAGAGTGCCTACTAATAAAAATGAAATACTTTTACTTTTTGTGACTTTTTTTAAAACTCAAGTGTTTCAGTTAACTTTTATGGTGGATATACACTCACATGGCTGTGGCCTCCTTTCCAAAAGACACGAGAGCCCCTTTTAAGTTACTTGCAGATGTCTTTGTTTTGAGTTTTTTGAGGAAATTTATTCTTGTCAGTAGATATACATTACTGACCAGAGACATTAAGTAAGTTGATTGTAAATGAAATCAAATTCTGAAAGATCATGGGATGACTGAGTTTTAAACACTCTGTTGGAATTCTTTGGGTAAAGGCTCAGTTACAGTAAAGCAAAGCATCTGACTAGCAAGGCTCAAAGTGTTAGTAGGCAAATGCAATGTTCTCTTGTATGATTGCTCTGGGGTGTACAGATCAGCTTCTATGTCTGTTGGGAAAATAACATTAGGGTTCATTTGTCACCGGCCTATCATTGTTTTGATAAGTTACTGCTGAAATCAGTAATCAGGGAAATTGGAGGCATTGTATTTCCTGTTTGAATAGGAGTAAGGCAGAGACACAAAGAAAGATTCCATCTTAATGTGTCCTATATTTTCTTATTCACATTTTGCAAGCTAGTATCTCTTACTTGGTCATAGCGTAGGTGCAACTTCCAGGGTAGGCCAGTAACACAGCACAACATAAAAAGTAATTAGAGGAAACTAGATTAGCTGCCTTTCCCCCTTATAAAAGCAGTTGCATACGGTAGAAGTTCTTCTTGCACAAACAAACGGAAAATCTTCACGTGGGTCTCTGGAATTTTAGAATAGTGATATTTTGTATGCAGTGCAGCTCAATAGCATTTCAACTACTAAACCTACAGGTACTATGCAGTGTAAGAGTTTCTTGAAGAGAAAATCAAAGATGTTCAGAATCACATGAAGTCCTTGATTTTGAACAGAAAGTGTTACTCGGTTTGCTTTGAGGAATCTGGACCCACCTAAGCTCATTTAGAGAGGAATTTTGGTCCATTGCAAAGAGGACATGCTTTAGTTAAGAATGAGTTTTTGGAATCCTGCTTTCACTATTCTCTATGACTCTCTAGTGAACATGCATTTCTATGCTTATACGTGGGAATTTAGGAACAGAGGCCAATACTGCAATTAATTGTCTCCTACTCATACAAGCTGCTATTGTCTGAGTAAAGGCTATACCCTGCCATTAATTCTTACCCTACAGTTCCTACTTATTGCAAAGGGACTGCTACACCCAAATTAATGGCAGAGAATGTCCCCAGGTGCTAGGAAGTTTGCTAGTTGTGGCTCTCAAAACCATGAATTAGACAGTCACAATATATGGGTACAAGTGACATCCGAAGGCACTTTAACCCTCAGTCTTCCAAAGTTATGGTCAAAGATGCCCCAGTGTGGTTATCATTTATTTTCTACTGAAATTTCTTATTCCCTGTAAGTTTGTGCTCTGAATTTAACACTGTGTGATTATGTTTCTCTGAGGATGTGCTGTATGTACTGTTGAATAGCTATGAATATCATTGTGTATCCTCTGATCAGACAATCATTTCTTTCTTGCCTTAGGGTCTCACATACCACACAACTAGTCAGGGGGCTGGATGATTTTCTTTGCGCCCGAGTTTATTTACAATATTTTTGTTCTGTAGTTGAGTTGCAGTGTAGTGAGAGCCTCAAGTATTCATGCCAGGTCTCAGACTATTTGGATAAAAGTAATTCTTAACACAAATGATACATTTCTCATATTTATGTAGCTACTAAATCATTTTTATATTTTGTCTTTCTTTGGTCTTCACAGCAACAGTGAAAGTGAGCTGACAGAATTACAAACTACTGGCTGCGGATGGACATAACACATTCTGATGACCGTTCACATACCTACTCCTTATAGAACATCTTTTCTCTCAGGGAGTTTAAATTCTTGTTCTTCTATTCAATGGCAATCAAAACAGTATAACCCTGTGGGTTAAATATCTGGTGAAAACACACCCCCTACCTTTTGCTTTGAATTCAAAATAACTTTAGTTACAAAAATTTTTCTCTTTAGTGGAAGAGCTGTGTTTCTTTCTAAAAGTTGAGAAATCTTTTATGGAATTAATATTCTTTGTTCATCCCATTATTTTTTAATAGCTGTTGTGAGAGTTGTTACTATATTATATATTTTTAAATCGCAGTAATAAAATTCATACGCAATTTCATTTAATGAAATAAAATCCATGCACAATTTAATTTAATGTAAAAGATCCACATTTTAAAACTAAAAAACAAAATGAAAAGAAAGTACAACTTTGTTCAGTTTTTTCTGTTTTGCAAATCTCTTCAAAGCCCAGGTTAATGGAAAATATATGAATCTATATACTTGCTTCTTCATGTGATTATTTTTGTTTTTTGTTTGTTCATTTGTCTTTTAATTTGTGATTTTTAAAAAAAAATCCACCATTTTATTTTTTGAGTTTTAGGTTTTCTTCTACTTTCTGGTTTTCCCTTTTTTGCCTCATAAAAAATGCTGCAGTAAACAGACTTGCATATTTTTTTTTAAAATATAAAGTTAGTTGTTGGTTAGGAAGGCAGGGCGAGGATGCTGATTACAACCTTGCATGGTTTCTGTCTGGTATACAGTTCTGGTTGCCTAAACCCAGGCCTTATTCCCTTAGATGGCACAGCAGCTCCTGAACCTGAGTTTTCTCCCTCTTACTGGAACTCATCAGCTGCCAGCTTCATGCCACTCAGAGCCTGCATGCTTTCCCTTTTGATCCCAGGGGTAGGTTCTCTCCAGCTGTGGCATCATGCTACAGAGCTGGAGAAATTGTTTCTTTCTTTAACACTAAATCCAAAGAGAGCCCCACAGGGGGACTCCCCATCATGAGCTTCTGATGATGTATTTTCTCCTGATCTCAGATGGATAATATACTGGCTATTACGGAGAAATTCAAAATAGTGTATACTTCATGAAAATCAAGATGACCTTCCTGTGATATCGACAAGGAAATACGACTTTGCCTTTCATGGATGAGGAAATCAGCTCACAGAAATGTTAGGTAAATGCTCAAGATCACACAAGTGGTACATTCAGGTGTGTGAGTAGGAAGAGCTGTGCAAGCAAAGTGCCACTAACGTTCCTGGAGCCATTCCTTTCATCTGCCTTGGGTTTTGTGAAGGAACACATTTCTCTGAAAGTACACTTTTATGTTCTGAGAGGTCTCGATATGCAGATTGGATGAACACTCTACTTTTGTACCACTCAGAAGTGGTCTTGAAGTCTTCCAACTGAAATTTCGTTTGCATCATTTTATATTGTGTATGCCCTTTGAATGGGTTACAAAGGAGATTATGAGAGATCCATATATAATGCCATTATTAAAATGAGAAAACAGCCTCAAGATATAATCCACGTAAACAGTCAAGGAGAATTTTCCTTCCTAGCTTTCTGATTTCCTACCTTTTTATCTTAAAGAATTTGACACCAGAACTATTAACTCTGGTTGGCCAAGATGAGCATCTACTAGTAGGAGGTGAAGGGCACAGTGGAGGCAGCCTGTGGCACCTTGTTAGCATCTGCATTCATTGACAAAGACGTCCCAGTGAACGGATGGTAGTGACGCAGGGTGAAATGCTCGATCCTCTGTGAAGAGTTTAGACACAGGAAAGATTGGGTGGCAAGCATAATAAAAGGACTATGTTGCAAGTTTCTAGTTATTGAAGAGGACGTTTAATGTATGCTGAGGGGAAAGTTGGAACAAATCCTTTGATGACTAATCTTCAATGACACCTTGTCTGGATTTAGAATCCCTAAGAAATAAAGCTCTGTTTATTTCTGTGAGGGTGATATTTAGAGAGATTTAACTGAGGAGGGGGAACCCGCCTTAAATGTGATTAGCATCATTGCGTGGGGTGAGCTCGCTGAGTGTATAAAGAGGTAGAATTGAGATGGCATTTATTGCAATCTTCCTTATTGCAGAAGGTGCAACCTAGAGCCTTGTCCCTACTGTGCCTTTCCACCACGCTGTGCTGTGCTCATCGTCAATGACTCTGCCTTCCTTAAGTTGCTTTTGTTAGATTTTCGGTCACAGATACAGTAAAAGTAACCAATTCACTCTGTGTTGGATTTTCATATCAGGGACTGGCAAGAATAACACCTCAATAACAAACATGGAGGTCCTAGATCTTTAGTTTCTTTTTCCTTGTTCAGACTTATTCATTTCATTTTATGTCTATGGGTATTTTCCTGCATGCATGTATGTATATCACATGAGTGCCTGATGATTTGCCTGTGTAACAATGTGTGCCTGGTGCTCGCAGAGGCCGGAAGGGACACCGGATATCCTAGAATTGGAGTAACAGACAGTTGTGAGCTGATATATGAGTGCTGGAAACTTAAACTAGGTCTTTTGAAAGAGCAGCAAGTGCTCTTGACCATTGAGCCATCTCCAGCCATAGTTTCTTCAGAATAAGAAGAAACTTATTCTTTTCTAGAGGGAACCAATTCCCTTAGAAAGTAGAAGTAAATGATAACCTTTGAAGTTCTTGTTCCAGAAACTAGAGAATTTTCAAAGAACATGGTAGACACTGGAGATCAAAACAGAGCAAACTGAGCAGAAGCTGGCTTGCAACGTTCTATCCAAACCTGCCATAATCCAAATCCAAAATGAAAATCATTCCAGATACATATGCAGTTCAGTGGTGAAAAGAGAAGACTTTGCCTATCGACAGTGTAGGAAGCACTATTAAGAAAATTATCATTTGTTAAATAGCAATTGGTGCTAAACATCAGTGGGTAAAAAACTAGTAAGAAATGAAGTAGTCACTCAGTTTGCCTATATTTCTTCTTAAACAATTACTAAATGTAAGGAAAAAAGGAAGAGCTTTGCAAAGAAGAAACTTTGTTAACCATATCTTAATAAATGATAAAAAACAATATAAATAATGAAGCAGCTTAAAGTCAGGTATGAGACAATAAGCAACAGGAAAAAAATAACATACTGTCTGCAACACTTTTCAAATAAATACGTAAAATCCCTAACTATAATCATAAAGAAACATGAGATAACTCAAGTCAGAGATGTTATAAAAACTAGCTTTTATTTTTCAGTGACAAGGTCATGCAAGACAAGCAAAAAATGAGGAGCATCTGAAGATGTAGGAGATGAGACAACACCCAAGGTAACAGCGACTTGGAGTATCTTTTTGTCACTAATGACATTATAGGAACAAGTGGTGAAATTTGAGGGAAGTGCGTGGATTTTATGATGCTAATGTATCAACATAACTTCCTGATTTTGATGGCTTTATTGAGGTTATGCAGGAGAATGTCTTTGAAAGAATTACTCTAAAATCTTCAGAGGTGGTGGGGAATCACATTGCAAATGGATCACAGGAAAATTCTCCTCCTCTTGTTCTCTCTAATGTACTTGCAACTTTCCTCTGGTTTATAAATATTTAAAAGAATAAAGAAATAATGAAAGGACAAAAGTTAAACTGTACTAAAACATCTTTGTTGAAAATAGATTGAATTTGGATCAAATGGTATATTTTATCTTTATGTTTCTAATAATCAATGCATCAAGGTAAACAATAGTTCCTGAAGCAAATATGTCTGCTGGGAGTATCCAATGAGTTTGGAAGTGGAGTCCATTAGAAACTGTATGGAATTTATACTGGGAACAGCCAGGCAGCTCTGATCTTTCGACTCTGTGGTTCAATTTGCATAAGCAGTTGCTTTCTGTAATTATGTCTCATAAGTAATTTTCCTGCAAGTTTTGGTCTTATTCCAAGTAGTTTCTTCTTCCGAAAAATATTTTCTGCATTAGCTTGAAGCCATCCATTCTATATGGTCTGTGATTCCTGCCTCCCCACTTCACCACTAGAGAGGACTGGTCAAAGCTAGAGAATTAGAGGTATACACTTCTTAAAATAATAAAATAAAATATGATAAAAATTAATACATTTCAGTTGAACAAGACAAATCAACAGAAGGCGCAAGAATCAGAGACCTATTGTTTGCACACTTAGGAATCCCATACAGACGCTAAACTGGATGTCATAATATAAGCACAGAGGACCTTTGGGTACTGCTTCAATTTCTCTGAGTTCATGTGAGCTTTGCTCTTGTTGATTTAGAGGGCCTTGTTTTATTGGTGACTTCCAGTACCTCTGGCTTTTACATTTTGAGGAGGGGAATTTGATGGAGACATACCATTTAGGGCTGAGTGTTTTAAGGCCTTCCGTTCTCTTCATTATGACTGTTTGTGAGTCTCTATATTTGTTCCCATCTGTGTGAGACGAAGTTTCTCTGATAATGGCTGAGTAAGGTGCTGATCTATGAGTGTAACAGAATGTCAGTAGGAGTCACTTTATTGCTACTTTTTTCTTAGAACAGTGTTATATTTTTTGAAAAAAAAAAGAATGAATGAAAACCTAGTCACTAGGGTAAATGTTAGCAATTGAACTATCATTTATACCTGCTAGGAAAGAGAAAATCAGTTTTCTGCACTAGAGTGGGTATATCAACCACTCCATAACAGGCCTCATGTTCAGGGTAATTGACCAACGTATAATGAACTCCACAGTTTTTGTCTGCTTTTGTTTGGTTACAGGTTTTGTTGTTGTTTGTTTGCTTGGGGGAGGGATGTTGGATGTTGTATTTTGTCACTTTAGCTTTGGGGAGTTCTTGTTTGTTTACTTGTTTAAGGCATTTTCTTTTTTGTTTGCTTTTTGTTTTTGTTTTTTGAGACAGGGTTTCTCTGTAGCTTTGAAGCCTGTGCTGGAACTAGCTCTTGTAGACCAGGTTGACCTCGAAGTCACAGAGATCTGCCTGCCTCTGCCTCCCGAGTGCTGGAATTAAAGGCCTGGGCCACCACCACCTGGCTTGGTATTTTCTTCTCTCATGGTTCTTTACTTGTTTTCACTCACATACCACACACACAAACACACACACACAAACGCAAAGAGAGGGTGGGGTAGAGGTGGTGGTGGTAGTATTTCAATTTAGAATCCTTTGTATCCTCCAGTCATGAAAGTTTTATTATCCCTCTTTTTGACTAAAATCTGTACTAGGCCCTCAAGAGTCTAGATGCATTTGATCCTTTTTTCCTTTTCTTTTTTTAAACGTTATGTGTATAGGTGTTCTGCCTGCATACATATACCACATGCAATGCAATGTTCTCAGAGGTGAGAAGAGGTCGTTGAATTACTCCCTGGCACTAGAGTTATAAATGGCTGTCTCCCATCCAAGTACTAAGATATGTGGGTGTGTTGGATCTAACCAGTGTCCTCTGGAAGAGCAGTCAGTGCCTGTTAACTGATGGACCGTTGTTTTAGACCCCTGCAGATGATTCATAATGGACTATATTTTAGTCTTTACTCATGACACTGTTCTGGGATTTACATGCAACCTTCATTTGTGACAGAGAGGTGTCATAAAGTAATCCCAGACTTTAGACCATGATGATATCCTTAACTTAATGGGGACTAGCCAGGACCTTACACTCATACTTAGGTAAATTCATATTTAATGCTAATCTGCTTCTAAATAGTAGCATTTAAAATTTAAAAATTAAATTAAATAATGGGTTCCTCCTAAGGGCCTATGACTGCTACCAGGACATAGTATCAGTAATGAATTCACTTTTGTGGATCAGGTCACAAACCCAACAAGAAGGCGATTAGTTACGTGTCTTACTTAGGGATACTATTGCTTTGTCAAAACATCATGACCAAAGCAACATGGTGGGAAAAGAGTTAGTTTGGCTTGTGCTTCCACATTATAGTCTATCACTGAAGGAGGTCATGACAGGAACCCCAACAGGTCTGGAACCTGGAGGGAGAAACTGATGCAGAGGCCATGGAGGGTTGCTGCCTACTGACTTGTTCCCCATGATTTACTCAGTCTGCTTTCTTATGGAACTCAGGACCACCATCCCAGGTACGGCCCCACCCACAATGAACTGGGTACCTTTCCATTCATCAATCACTAATTATGAAAATGTTCCACAGACTTGCCTGAAGCACAATCTAATGAATGAATTTTATTAATTGAAGTTCCGTCTTCTCTTCTTGTGTCTACTTGACATAAAACTATCCAGCACATTATCCCAAACAATTTTACTTAAAGACACATCTTACACATTCAGTATTGTAGCATGTAGCATCCAGAGTTGGGTAAGAACACTGATGTCCTTTCTCCTAGCAGTTTGCTTAATACCTTCTGGCACACTGAAAACTGTCCAGCAGGAAGACATCTTTTCAGGTGATTGATATTACTTTGTTCTGCAATCAACGTATGTGGTACCATCAGCAGTACAGTCTTAACATGTAATATTTATGGATAACCAAAGCAATGGTAATAGCCTGTGTTGTTTTGGAGACCTCTAAAACAACCTGACCAATAACTTGTAGGAAGATAACCCATACTTTCTACTGAGACTTTATTTAATAACCCATGTCTTCCAGAAGCAACAGTATTCATCCACAAAGGATAATTTCATTGCAACTCTTTCTTATTTCTTTTTGAGGTTGCATTATGAAATTAGCTTAATAGTGGGTTTCCATAAGGATTTTCATACAGACTTAGTTTTGGTTAACTCTCTACCCTGCTTAATCTGCTACCTTTGGCAGTCACACCTCTTTTTTCTTTCCACATATGTTTTACCATCATTAACTATTTTGTTATTGTTTTGTTTTATGTTGGGTTGTCAAATAGTAGGTTACCATATGGCTTTTCATACCCACTTCTGTTGGGTTAGTCTGCCTCTTTACCCTGTGATTTTCCCTATGCTCTTACAATCCTCCATGTTTAAGCCTTTCCACAGTCAGTGTTCCACCTCACTCCTTTTTTACCTATACTTTATTATATTTTGTCCCTTAATGTGCCCTTTCCCAAGGCCTTCTTGTACTTTCCTGGCTTTCACTTTTGCTCCAAGTTAAACACACAAACAAAAAACTTGAAGCAAGGATCCACATAAAAGAGCAAACATGGAACATTTTCTTTCAGGCCCCAAGTTCCCCTCTCAATATACCTATTTCTATTTCTATCATTTTACCTACTATTTTATGATCTCATTTTTTTAAAGTTGCAGAATTTCTCATTTATATGTGCCAAATGATCACATGGTCAAATTGCTTCCTAAAATGTATAATTATAACTATAGACCTTGGCTGCTCACAAGCTTGATCAGAGAAGATTCTTTTTGAAATGGGCAACAGTCAGTGGAGAGATGAAATAATGTTTAAAGTGCATAGAATAATGGAGTGAGTGTTAGAACTAACCAGGACACACACACACACACACACACACACAACCACACACACACTATAAGGCTCTTATAACATTATGGAAGAGGAGGTAGAAAGAATGTAAGAGCCAGATGGTGGGGAAGAGAGCTATGAAATGTTAACAGAATCATGAGATCTTGGCAATTATATTTACTGACATAAGATTTGCACACAATCAAGCCAACTAAAGTCCTGTCATAAATGGGGTAGGTGATTTCTAAGCCCCATGCCATACTGAGGAGTTTTAAGCAGTGGATAATTGCTGAGGGAAGGAAAGATATTTTTTTATTGAGAAGGACCACTGGTACATTTTTCATATTCCACTATGTGCCCACACCCATGCACATATGGAAAGCATTAACTAGACTTTGTGGGTTGTTGAAAAGTACAATCCATGAAAATGGGAGGCAGTGAGATGGGGGACATGGTAAGTGAGATAGGGTGAAATATGTGATAGATAAGACCATATTTCTTTCATTTGCCTTTTTACTTTATTTTAAAATCTTATTTGAATATTTTTATAGAAGCCAACTCTTTCTTTAACCTTTACATTTAAAAATGTAAATGTACTTTGTATTATAAAGCAAACGTATACATCTCATCTTCCCAGACAAATGTTATTTTCCATTGTTTCATTTCTTTCACATTGAATATTATCTATTGAAAACATTTGGAACCACAGCTTAAATCTATAGCCAATATATACTGCTTAAGAATTTAATTGCCCTTAAATGCCCAAAGAATACCTGCTTAAGTGTTCGCTTCCTTTTCTTTTTGAAATTCTCTTTTGGGTTTGTTTTTGAGATGGTATTTTAGTTAAAGCATTCCTTCCTTCTCTTTCCTCCCTCCAAACCTGCTCATATCTCTGTCTCTGCTCTCCTTCAAATTCATGGCCTCCTTTCTCATCACTTGTTATTGTATATATGTGTGTGTATGCATATGTATTTGTACATTTAAACTGTTGAATCCATATTTTTCTACAGATAACTTGTTGAATCCATATAATTTTACTTGTTTGCATGTTTTCAGTGCTGATCCTTTGGCACTAAACAACAAATTTTTGTGTTTTTCCTTAGTGTAGTGCGGCTCTAGATCTTAGTAGGCCCTGAGACCTTAGCACAACTGACTCCATGTTGGAAATGCCATCCAGATTTCAAAACTCAGCACTCAGACAACACTACCTGCTAAAACTAAAACCAAGGCCTAATTCATCAAAGTTCATATAGTTCTGGGAAATTCTCAAAATGTACCAGCCTTTGACAGTTCAACTTAAAATTGTAAGCATGTTTCCCTTGAAAGTTTGCCACATAAAGTTTTCCCAGAGAGGACGGCGCATGCTTTCAGGGCTCCGTCAAAGATAAGATACCCTCAACTGGAATTCTCGCTTTGGATACTTGCTTCAGAACATGCTCCCATCCCAAACCCTTGCCTGGAGATACAAAATCTTAATTAAGGAATGGCCTCTTATGTGTTAAGGCCAACTTCATAATGAGAAGGACATTTAGTTGTATTTGATACATTTCAAAGCTACAAAAGTGAGGAAATATTTCTTCTCCGTGAAGTCAAGCAGTGTTCCACTTTGTAGGGAAAACCATCACTGCACCAATATTTTGGGATTGGGCATCATGGGTATTTATACCAGTTTCTGAAGGTGAGGGCTTCATCCAGAATCAAAGCCTTTGGTTATTTTATTTTATTAGTTTTTGTTGTAATTTGTTGAAGGATATAATTTTCAGCCTACTGAATATATTATAAATTATTAACTAGCTGGCTCATGTCGGTCTTAGGCCTCTAAGTGCAGGCCTGTGCTTTCGTTTGAGTGACAGCTCTTGCACTTACTGTCCTAGCATTAAAGACCTATATAGTTGCAGCATTGCTTAGACATAGGGGTCATTTATAATATGCATTCTTTATGATTTCCAAAATGTGTAAATTAGACATTGATTTGATCCCAGTCAAAGGGCTTTGGTTTTAACAAGTATGTCAAATAGTTAAAATTTGAATTCTGTGTACCTTGCAGTTCTATACATTTATTGCCACAATGTAAACAATCTTCTGTACATGGTGACTTAGTACTTCCCATTGATTTCTTATCACTCTGGTATCATTATTGTATATCACTTAGTTTTGCTTTTTAATATTCCCCCTAATACTAACTCTACTATCTTAAAGCATTTATTGACCTCACAGCAGAGAAACTGAGTCATATGGTCACAACTCACTCCATGTAAGTTTGTTTTTTTATTTTAAGAAAAGTGATGCTGAGTTTATCATATATGAAAAAACAGATTCTCATTCAAACAGTGATCAGAACTTAGATTTATTATTATATGACATAGCTACATGGTTGCCAAGGCTCTGTACAAAGAACTATCTATTATAAAGCTGTAGAAGATAACTGTGAACTTCCTTCTTAACCAATAAAATTCACAAGTAGCACACTGTAATTCAGTTTGCAATAATTTCCCCCAATATTTTCTTAAAGCTTCATGTATGGAAAGTGTCTTTGTTTTCACTCCGTTTTGCATTTTGCCAAGAACAAGTGACAAAACAGTACTTATCATCTTCCTTCAAAACATATGGCATGTGCCCACAGAATATTAAACGATCTCTTATAATGACAACAAATGAGATATTTCATCTGAGACTCACAGAATGTAAGGCTTCTTGAAGCAGGCAAGAAAAGCAGAGAGATAGCTCAGGAGCATTGGTTTGTTGGTAGAGATGGCGATGAAAACATATGTTACTTGAAATCTGAAGGAGGACAGTGTTACATGCATGTATCAACAAGGTGGTAGAAAGCATTTTATTTAGACTCAGTTATTTTAAGGCAGATTCAACAGCCAAATTAGTGTCCTATGGTTAGCAAGAGACAAGAAAATGAGTACACATGCTAAAGTTGTTCATTTTTTTGCTGTATCTCTCATATACTAGGCAAATTACCATTCTAACAATTAGAGGTAATTAAGGAGAGGACTTCCTATGTTTCATCTTTCGTAGTTTCCTCATCAGCAAGGAGAGGTGTTTGATTTGATCTGTGAATTTGAGAGATAGCTAATGGAATTTGCACTTTTCTTCCTGTGTCTTTCAAATACTCTGGCTCCAGCTTGACTGCTCTGCCTTCTGCACAGCCTTCCAAGTTCAGCCCCTTATGTTCTTCTTAGTGGGCACAGGACAGGGCATGGTGTGGAGGTATTGCATGGAAATTCTCTGTAGTGATTCATCATGGTTGGCTTCCTAAAACACAGTTATTTGTCTTTCATCCATGAGTTGTCCTAAAGTCTACAGTGCAGGTACAGATGGAATTGTGAGTAGGAGGCTACCTCAGTTTGGTCATGTGTTAAACCGTGTTCTGTCCCACAATTTTTTTAACCACTATGTGAGCTGACAGTGCCCTTTCTCTTTCTACCCAAATTCAGAGCCTATCTTTCAGATGGCCTAGAGCTCTATTGGTAAATATCACTCTCTTATCTGACAATTACTCTGAGGATTCTGTTCTTCTTTATTTTTCGCGCTCATAAACATCTTGAGCTTCCAAAAATAATTATATATGATAAACATATATTAATATATAATAATAACATATAATAAACAGATATATAATAAACATATACGAGGTCTCTAAGAATAAATTGTCAGAGTATTTTCATAATAATGTATATAGCTCACAAAACAAACTAAATATTTGAAAATAAAATGTCTAGCTTTAAATATACTTTAAAATTGTAATGTACCTTTTAACCTTACCTCCTTACTCCTCTATTAAAAGATATAAATTGGGAGATTTATAATCCTTAATGAATGATAGCAGAACAATTACTGTATACTAAAGTTATTATTAATCCAGATATTAATATTAATTTAAATAATTACTCTAGAAATTAATACTTCCCAGAGAAACCAGGTGTGTGTGATACAGATATGCCTAGACTGACTACTTCTGACTCTGAACTTGTTATTTGTTGCTAAGCAAACAATTCAAAGAAAAAAATTGGTTTCACACACACAGGTATATGTTCACATGAGTGCAGGTATTGGCAATGGGCAGAAGGAGTTGGCATGATGCAGCTGTGGTTTCAGGAGATTGTGGACCACCTGACACAGGTGCTGGGAACGTAACTTAGATCCTTCACAAGAGTGGTGTGTGCTGTTTAATCATTGAGCCATCTCCCCAACCCTCCCAATTATTTTTTTTAGAGAACTTTACTGTGTTCACTAGATATATTGAGAAAGCATTATGTGTTAAGCATTGTTTGAAATTCTTGGGTTACATCAGTGAAAATATAGGCCCAGAGAACTCATAATCGAATGATAGGGAACAGAGAGGGAAAGATGGTGAAAAGCAAATAACCATGTCAGTACTTTTGAAAATGAGAAGTTTGGGGTAAGATGAAGAGAACTGAGCAAAGGTATGAAATGCAATTAAAGTCAGAGTGAGTTTCATTCAAATTCTATTTGAACTAACACATGAAACTAGGTGAGGAAGTCAGCAATGTGGATATGTAAGAACATTCCTAGTAAAGGGCTTTGCCACTGCAAAGGTCCTGGGACAGGTCTCCATGTGTAGGCGTTTGAGGAACCAGAAGAAGGCAAAAGAAAGAAAGGAAGATGGTGCAGAGGGAGCGAGGGAGAGGCATTAAGAACCGGGGTTGAAAAGATACTGAAGGGCAACAGTGGCACCTGACAGCTCTTAAGTGCACTGCTGGTGATGTTCCTAGCAACATCAATCCCCTGGGAGAATTGACAGAAGAACAACATTTGACTTGTCTAATAGTGCCATTCAGGCTGTTAGGTTGGGAGCAAAATTTTGGAAGATGAGAGTATGCAATCTGCTTTTATCACTCATTTATTCATGGTATAAAAGTAGGTATTTGATGCTGTTCTGCAGGCCTGGAAGTGAGTTTCTCCTCCCCGAGCCTGATGTAATCCTGAGCAGTTTCCACACTGGGAGAGTCTGACTCAAAATAACCGCGTACACAAGGCTTTCTGAGTCAGTGCACTATTTAGAGAAGAGAGTGCTAAGCAGCCATCCCAATGGATACTGGAAGCGCTTGCATCTCAGTGTCTGACAAAGGAAAGCGTGAGCTATCTTTAGAGCCCAGGCGAGATGAGTGCCGAGAAAGGAGAAGCTTCTGCTGCTCTGCTCTGCACAGGTTACAGGTCCAGAGTTAATGCTGCCAGTTCTCTCGCTGTCGGGGTGACTTCCTCTGTGATTTTCCATCCTGGCACAGACTAAGAGAGTGCCATTACTCCTTGAGAATGGTTGCCACCAGGAGTTTTCAGCTCCCATGAATGCATACACAGGATTTTGCAAACCTAAATGTAGCATCAATTTTTTCTTGAAGAAACTTCCCTGAAAGCAATCATAAATTACTCCCTGTTGCAGCGCGTGTGCTGTTCACAGTGCAGCAGAGAGACAAGTAACACACTTCTGTTTGTTTCAGCATCTAGTCCAGGTGGAGGTCAGTAACTAGAAAAGTACCTGATGAGAAGAGACCTGGAAATGTATAGATGTCCACACTGTGGCTTTCTTTCTGTCCTGTTCTGTTCAGCACCGCTTCATACGGGTTTTATTCTTGACCCTGAGCAGAAGAGACCCAGGCTTAAGTGCTGGCGGATTGGCCCTTCCCACTCAGCTGTCTCCACATTCATCCTGTCATTGACTGTGAGCTCTGGAGAGCTGGGGATCTGTTCTTCTGAGAGCACAGTCTGGTAGGAACTTTTCTCATTTACATGGGGGAGAGTGGAGGAGCCACAAACTCCATCTGTAATTTGGCTAGACATCTGCTTTTACCAACTCGACGGGTGGAGGAGAAGCAAAGAGTGTTAATTGAGGAGACTGACCAAGGTTCCTCTTTTTCATCTCAATTGTTTAGTTTGTAGAGGAGTTAGGTGGCAATTTTTAGTTGAATCACTTTAACATTTTTTTCAAATAATTTAGCCAGAATGTGGGAAACCTTATGTCTTGTTTTTATTGCTGAAGTTTCCATTGCCAGGGAATTCCATTTTCTTTGCAGACTGCTGAGAAATTGTACAAGAAATGAAACACGTACTTTATACTCTACTTATGGTATGTATGACTTTGCCTTCCTGGGCACACAGGTTCCCCTTGGGCCATCATGGGTAGCACTGGGAAGAGAATAGCCTTTGAAACTGCAACCAAATAAAAGGGTTGATCTGATTAAAAAAAAAAAAACCCAAAGGAAAGCCAAACACCAGAAACTAAAAGCTCCATGCATTTGGTCTCTCCAGATCTCCCATGTGTTTGCTGATATTGGAAAAGCATAGCAAGCAGCGATATACATCCATACATACGTTTTTTCTTCTTTTTCTTTTTTCCACTTTATGTTTATGGTCTTATCACTCAGTCCTGATGACACAAGGACAAGTGGCACTCCTTGATCAAATCTCTAGTCTGATAGCAGAGATACTTCAGTTCAAGAAGCAGTTGGACCCAAGATATTTACTCTTCAAGTAGTCCATCTTTGTGATGGAGATTTCCGTTAAATGACCCTGAGATCTATGTTTTCTGCTCCTGTAGAACTCTTACTTACTTTCAGAACAAGGACCCATCAGAAGAAAAACATGAGTGTTCTAATTCAAGCTGAATGCATATCTTATACTTGCCTTTGAGAAAGAACACATATGAACCTCCCCACAAAGGACATGAGCTAACACTCCTGCCAGCATCTTCTTTCCTTGTGAGAGTCCAACTTAAAGTCACCTTCAGTGCCTATCATGTGGTTCAGATCGCACCTTTTTGTCTTCCTTATCTAGCTTACAGCTAGTTTCTGGTTGACTGAGGCTTTGAATCAGCCAGAACCTTTGCGTTCTGTTTTGTGAACAACTTGCTTTCTCTTCCCTAGACTGAACCCAGCCTAGACCTCTCCCTAGACTGACCTCAGTCTTCAATACAGCTGAACTCTTAGAGATGACTTGCCTTTCAGCATATGTGTTTTCAACAACATTCACACTAAAATAAAAGCTGCTTTCAAGGTGCTTTCAGCAAACAAAGTCTCCTCAGATTTATTGTTTCACCAGCAGAGTTTTGTAGAAGTCACTACAGCTAAGAACGCTACCTCCTCTGGTTATCCACCTGGAAACTGTCAGCTCCCCACTGTAGTGCTTCTTAACCCTGCTGCTCTGGGATTCTAGGAGAGGCTTGGTTATTATCCTCCTGTCTCTCTCTTCAGGATCCTGCATGGTGTCTGGCATTGAACATGCCTGGCATTAAATGCTTCCTGACCAGATGAAGACAATAGAATGTCAGTCTTGTGTTTTAGGTTTTGAATCAGTGAGTCAAGGCAGACACTTTAGAATTGGTAGGTGAAACTGATCCTGGGGGTCCTGTACAAAGACAACACATGGATGAGAGAAGTTGCCATGACCCACATGACTCTTGGCCCAATCTTCTTTTGCCCACCTTCTGTTTTGTGCCTTAATAGGCTACCCTAGTCATCCCTAGGGCTGAATTCAGAGATTAGAAACAAAGGTGATGGAAGGAAGGGCAATCTTAGAGAAGACAGAATGAGAAGAGCATTTTCTGAGACAGACTCCAGGTTGTCACAGCTCATGGGCTGGGCACTACTCTCTCACAAACATTTACTCTGTATGAGATTATCTCTACCCTTCTGGCCCTGTGTTTTCCTTATACAAAGACCCACAATTACCCTAAGCTAGGATAGATCTGGGATGTACACAGCCTTTGACAATTGCTTCTTTAGGGGCTTTCAGTATTCCTCAAGTATTCAGAGCTTTTCTGAGCCTGGGAACTTTCCTAATCCAAGGCATGCCAGTGGGTGGTCCCTGGTGGTTCCCCCTCCCACTCTTAGACACTGGGCTTCAGTAATCTTACCCTTAAGTAGGGGTAAAAGGGTGGGACTAGGAGACTGTACAATGTATTTTAGCAGTGCTTATAAGAGAGATTTTTAAAAATCCTTAGGGTCATTTTTAAACATTGAGTTCATTTGGATTTGTAGAAGTATTTATTTTAAGTAAAGGATGAAAGCTTTACTTTTATGCCTCAGTGTTGGAAGAATTCATATCATGTTCATAATTATAAAATTTTTAAAGAATCAGAGGAATTTTTTCAGAGTGAGTGATTCTGTATTTGAATTCTACATCCTTATGTATTATGTAACAATTAGTAAGGATGTGATGGATAATTTTCTTTGGAAAAGTTCCTGATTCCATTACTCAACTACTCAATCGACCAGTAATTATGAATCATATCTTTAATTAGCTGCTGCTCTTCAGAAACATATGAAAGCCAAGGGCATAAAGTAATTGGCATAAAAGTTTTCCTAATTAATTTATCTGTCCATGTAAGTAACCAGGGCTAGAGTCTGGGGATCATTTATAACTCCAGGAAGGCCAGCCCTAAAACTCACTGTCAAAGGAGATTTATATATGTGAATTATAAAAAGACAACAAGCCACAAAATTGCATTATCCTCCACCTTGAACAATACAGCCCATAATGTGCCGTTCAGCGATGAGCAAAAAGTTCCTATTGATCCAATTCATTTTCATCGTATCCTCCAGTGAATCTTTCAAATCTCTCTTGCCTTTTCTTCATTCAACATTGTAACAGTAATCAAGCACATTAAGCAATTCATTAAACAACAGCCCTGCTGACCACAGGGAGCACTGCAGCTAACATTCATTAGGCAGCCAATAACTTTATTTAAGTAGGAAAAGGCTTGGGAGTAAAAACTAACTCCTTTGTCTCTCTGTATGGAAATTCACATCTCAGCGGTGATCCAAGCACACACTTCTGACCCACAAGGTACTTTCAAACTCTCACTGCATAACGCAAATTTAAAGTGGGGGGGAGGTGTCCCATTTTTGTCCCTTCCCTTTGTCAAAGTATAGGCCAAGACTTAGCTAATTGTTAATCATAGGCCTAGAAGATTTATGTCTAGTGTGGAAAAGGGAGAATGTTCAAATGTTGATAATTCAGGTGTCAGATTTTCAGATCCGACTCTCAAAGTGTTAGTGACATGAGACCTAACATGGCTACTTGGCTTCAGAGAAACCTGGCTGTCTCTGTGTGGTTAGTAGAGTGACTAAATGCATTTTCTTTCTTGATAAAAGAAAACTAAAATAATGAAAGCAAGGGGCACAATTACATTTTTAAATAAGTATTGAGATCATCCTAAAAAAGTCACACATGTGACTCCTCGTCTAGGGGAGTCCTGGAGAGAATGAAAGGGAGTGACATGGAAGTGTGGCTTCGACTGTCCTTTGGGTGGAGGGCACTTTGCCATGGCCCGAGTACATGGCTGCTGGTACTGCTTTCAGCCCTGCCCTTCAGGCTGCTCCATAGCTGGTGAACAGTGCTTTCCTTTTTTGTTTCTTGGTTGTTTTTGGAGCAGCTTGAGATATTCTTCATAAAATAATACTATTTGTCATTCAGAACGGATGCCCCCCCCAAACCGCTTTAAGAGAGCAAAGGAAATCCCTTTTTATAGGTATTTTTATCACCTAAAGTACTGCAGAAGTAGCTATCTATGAGACTTTCATTTCTTTTTGGCATTTCATGCACTCTTTATTTTAATTCATTCTCCTTCCTTCGTATTTTTCTCCCCCCCCAAACTTGTATCCGATACCCTCAGGAGTTCTCTTTCCGTTTTTATGGCCCATGTGCTGTATTAACCTCCTTCTCTTTCCTTAAACCCTCTGGCCCTCTCTAATGGTATCTTCTCTACTTTCGTGACCAATATGCTTGCTACCACAAAAATACACATGTGTAAAAAAGCATATACTTATGAAGGATAATATTCAATATTTGTCTTTCTGAATCTGGTATAGCATTTTTCATATAATCATTTTCAGGTCTACATATATTTATGCAATTTTCCTAAATTATTTTTCCATGTCCAAAAACAATTCCATTATTTATATGTACCTGACGGACGTTATTTATTCATACATTGATGGAGATGCAGGTTGTCTTCACTTTCTTGTTATTGTGCAAAAGACAGCAGTGTACATCTGTGTCCAAAATAATATAGAGTCCTTTGGGTAGTTATTTAAAAATGACATAACTGGTCTTAAGGGTGTTTTATTTATAAGTTTTATTATTAAAAACTGTAAATAAAATAATAACATACCAAAATTTTCTAGAACCAAAATTTATACCTCTCAATAAACCTACATATATTTCTTGGAGTTATTTCCTGTGCTCCTAGAGTGCTTTTTAGAATGTTCTTACCTATGACTATATTTTGAAATATTTTCCCTGCATTTACACCTCTGTAGGTAGAGATCTGACTTTTCTAACTCCATTTGCTGAATGGACCATTCTTTTTCTCATTGTACTTTATCTATCTATCTATCTATCTATCTATCTATCTATCTATCTATCTATCTATCTATCATCTATCTATCTATCTATCTATCTATTTATCTATCTATCTATCTATTTTATTTTGACACCATTGCCCAAACTTAGGTGTCCATAGCTGTGTGGACTTCACTTCTAAGACTCTCTGTCTCATCTCTAGATCATGGGTTGTATGTTAGGATAAACCCTCATTTTACAAGTTTCTCTTAAATTCAGCAGAACTCGTCTTCTTTAAAACCATTCATCCCATGGGTACGGTGCTTACATTCCTGCTTCTAGCCTTTATCAATTGATTTGAGTCACTGAATGTGTACCTCTAGTAATTGAAATACAACTGTCTCAGATAGATGTAGTAGACTCTATTCTGCAGAGGAAAGGCAGACTATCTAGTTGACAAGCTGCATGACTTCCTTCTATCCTACTTGTCCTGTTAGAGATGTGGCTTCCGAATCAGGCTTATCCCCAAACTTGGGTCATTCTGACATTATTCTAAGTTTTAGAGAAGGGGGATTTTGAGTGTGGAAAGAAATGAAGCAAAGTCTGGGGATCCAGGAGAAGGAAGAGCTTTGGACTCCAAGTTTGAGTTGGGGAAATGGTATTTCAGTAAATAGGACCTAGAATGATCACTTGTGGAGACAGTATTCTTAAAATGATTATTTTATTTAGTATTTAATTCTCATCTGTTTGTTTTTGTTTCTCTTGTTCTGTCTCTGTTTCTTTGAAACAGAATTACTCTGTTAAGACTAGACTAGACTTGAACTCATGATCTTCCCACATCTGTACTAGGATTACAGACATCCATCAACAACCTAACTAGGGAAGCTGTGCCGTTTACAGTAATTAACAAATACGCATTTGCTTTCCTTACTGCCAACTTTGTGTTTTTGAAATATTCACTTTGCATTCATTTTAAGACCATTGCAATTCTACTTTTGGTTACAGTGTTCACATGGCCTCCTCTCCAATTCACAGTGGATCATTGTTTGTCCTTAGTGCTACCTGCAGGGTTGTTGTATGCAAGGTATGACCAAGAGTATAGAAGAATATGGAAAGGAATTGTAACACATCAATATCAATATTTCTGAAGACATTGAAATCAGGGTGAGATGTGGATTTTTCCTGAGATTTAAATCTCCTTTAACCATGCACTGTTGTGGTTGAATTCCATTTTTAGTGCCAATATGTTGAATATAGTTACATTATCTCTTTGGGTGAGTTCATGGTCTGTTCCTTCCTTAATACTTAGAAATATTACAGATAAACATTCAGGAGTCCTATTTGATAAAAAGGTATAGAAATAGTCAAAGATTCTCTCAAAATTGTTTTCTAAACAAACAGTATTTGCAGTTAGCTTTCATATAGCTTAATAATAGAAAATGCTATTACCTTTCAATGTGGCATATATTCCATATATTATAATAACAACTTGTATAAAGTATGTCATTTAATTGGACACATCTTTTTTTGTTTGGTTGTTTGGTTGGTTGGTTTGGAGTTTTTTTTTTTTTTTTTTTTGAGACAGGGTTTCTCTGTAGCTTTGAAGCATGTTCTGGAACTACGTCTTATAGACCAGGCTGGCCTCAAACTCACAGAGATCCACCTGCCTCTGCCTCCTGAGTGCTGGGATTAAAGGCGTGCATCACTACTGCTTGGCCTAATTGGGCATGTCTCATTATTTTCTCTTTTTTCATAATTTATGAAACTAGGGATTACAGAGTATTTAGGCCTTGTGTAAGAGTCAGAGGAGCAGACCAGTGTTAGCTAAAGAGAGCCAATTATGCTCATTTTTTTATAATTTATGACACTAGGGATTACAGAGTATTTAGGCCTTGTGTAAGATCCACTGGAGCAGACCAGTGTTAGTTAAAGAGAGCCAATTATGCTCATCTTCTCTTAGCTCCACTGTTTAGTGACATCATGGCAATGACTTAGCCATGGTGGGAACTTTTACATCACAGATATGGGCACATTCTATAATTTAAAACCAATTAGTAAGCACCTGACCACTCCCCAGAACGTGCAGGCAGGGGACCCTGGGGCTAACATTTGAAACTGTCTTCGCTTGGTATAGAGCCCATGGTTATTACTTGTGTGTTGAATTGCTTCGCTCTATCCATCCATTAGTTTTCTCCCTAAAAACAACTATATTTGAAACTTTGGTATGAACATAAAATGTAGTTTTTATTTTAGGGACCAAACCTAAGCGGGAACATGTTTAAGGCCATCAAGCAAGCTTGTACTCTGGCCAGAGAAGTTGATAGGGATAAGTTGATGTGTTTGATAGCTGTTGGCTCCCAGTTACAGGGTTAGATTAACAAATGAGCTATTTATTTTACAGATTCTGTACAAACTAGACAAATTACAGAGGAAAGGGTTATTAGATTTACTAGATTGAAAAATAATAAAATCAAAATGATGTATAGACACAGATTGAACATCTGTGGGCCATGATTGGTACCAGCTACAGCAGGGACAATAAAAATGATAAGAAAATTTATTAAAATAGTTTATAGTGTATTATAAGTACTGTAGTTATGTGAAACTTTCCTACATTTAGGTAATGTTGATAGCAAATATTTAGGGATGAAAGTGTACAATTTGTCCAAATATGTGTTAGTGTATGTGTGTGTGGAATCACACGTGTATAGAAGACAGTTTCTTATACAGTAAAATGAAGCATTCTCAAGGGGAAAGAATGAATAGTAGCTAAGGAAAACACTGTGTCAATTTGCATTTTTGGTATGCTTTACAGTACTTTTAAAGTGTAGAACCATCAGTTTGCTCTGAAGAGCATTTCTTTCCCAGGTGATTGACTAGATCACTCTTGTTGTTTTGTTTTCTGCTTGAAATATTTAGTTGACTAATTAGTTATGCATCCATATTCAAAATTATACTTACATCATAAAGTAATACATGCAAAGTCAGGTTGTAGCTCAGTGGTAAGGTGCTTGCATTTTGGGTGCAAAACTCTATATTACATTCCCAGCATTGTATAGCAATATTTATAGTAATTACCATTACCAAATACAATTATGTGTTGGCTTTTAAAACACTGTGGTTTTTTTTTTTTTCATTTTTCAATTTCTTTTTTTTAAGAGAGGAAACAAGGTTATCAGAAAGTTTGGTGTAGGAGGGTCTTCTATTTGTATATTGCCCTCATTGGTTAAATAAAGAAAACTGCCATGGCCTTTTGATAGGGCAGCCCTTAGGTGGGTGGAGTAGAGAGAACAGATTGCTGTGAGAGACCCATTGTGTGGCAGACGCAGACGCCATGCTTTTCCAGCTCAAGATGGACACGGGTTAGGCTCATGCCGGTAAGCCACAACTCAAGTGGCGATACACATTAATGGAGATGGGCTAAAATAATATGTGAGAGTTAGCCAATAAGGGGCTAGAGCTAATGGGCCAGGCAGTATTTAAATGAATACGGTTTCCGTGTAATTTTTTCGAGTAAGCACTGGGAGCCGGGCGGGACAGAACAAGGGGCCCTACACCGGGAACGCATTCTGAGCCCCCCATTACAACAAAAGCTTGCAACTAGACAGTAATTTATGGCCTTCTGGGAAATTTAAGTTTCCATATCTCAGGGTTAGAGATATGACTTAGACCCCATTCCTGTGATCAGTCTTCCAGATTCATCAGTTGAAGGCCCTGGTTCTACAAGCAGCTGATTATAACCTTAAAACATGCTTGTGTTTAATGGTATTTAATTACCTACCTACCAATTTCCATTCAAGAGTTGAGACCTTAAAACCATTTAGGAGACAGACATTGAGTTGATATGACTACTTATGGCTAAAATTGGATGTAGACGAGTCTAGGGCATTCAGCCTTGCTGACTTTCAATCTTCATAAGATGATTGGGAATCCAAGTTGAGGGAGTATGGTAACCTTTGAACCAATTGAGCGTGCATAGATAATAAAGTAGAAGAGGCAAGATTAAGATAGCCATTAAGATTACAAGGGTCAAAGAATAATAAAATCACTATTAAGATTATAATAGATATAAATCATTTCTATCATAAAAACCTGGAGATCCCATTCCAAAAATGTCTGCCAAAAGAGATGGTGGTATCTGCCACAGTTTGAATCTGTTTTTGTAGATTACATAGAACAAATAGGATATTAGTGAAATTATCAGGAATTTATATACTTCATGTAAACTTCATAATTACACAAATGCTCCCTTGCATAGCCATAGAAATATCTGAAGTCATATGGCTTTATTTAAGTACATTATTATTATTATTAACTGAACTTTAGAAACAAAAGAGAAATTTCATGGGTTTTGCACTTAAAGCCTTACAGTTCTTTTTAAAATTATGCATATGTATTTGCATTTTCATATGGGGATATACTTGTAAGCACAGGTGCCCACAGTGGCCAGAAGAATCAGATTCTCCTTGAGACACAAATGCGTGTAAGTCTCAGAATGTAGGTGAGGAAGACTAAGTCTGACTCCTCTGCAAGAGCACGACTCAGTTATAATCACAAAGTCATGTTTCCTACTTGGATTATAGAGATTTAGCAGGAATTTAAATATTACAAGCAGTATAGTCTTGCAAAGAGAATGAAGATGGAAGTCAGATGGCTAATCAAACTAACAGAAAACAAACTGGTTCCAGATAAATTATCAGGGTGATCTGGTGTTGTTACTTCCTTATTTATATCCAAGGAATTTCAAGAGTACTTATGCTAATCCATTCTGCTGTTAACTGAGGAGATTTATCTATCTGCCTTTCATCATGGATTAGATGGTTTCTATAACCCATTTTTAATGGGTTTTGGAATTAATTGATTCTAATGGAAAATTGGCTAAAATGTTGGTTCTATCATCCCAGGACATATCTGAATACAGAAAAAGTACCGATACAAATGGATGGAACTAGAAAAAAACATCCTGAGTGAGGTAACCCAGACCCAGAAAGACAAACACAGTATGTACTCACTCATAAGTGGTTATTAGATGTAAAACAAAGGATAAGCAGCCTCCAATCCACAACCCCAGAGAAGCTAGATAAAAAAGAAGACCCTAAGAGGAACACATGTAGTCCCCCAG
Source organism: Ondatra zibethicus (assembly GCA_004026605.1). NCBI lineage: Eukaryota > Metazoa > Chordata > Mammalia > Rodentia > Cricetidae > Ondatra > Ondatra zibethicus. Next base: position 72,768 of record PVIU01002895.1, read on the forward strand.
GATGCAGAAATAGTTAATATCTCTTTGGTAAACTGCGAAAGAAAGTAGAAGGGAGGTGGTGGGGGATGGGAACATGAGGGATCTAGATGTCAGAGTTGGGGAAGGGACAGAGAGGGGGAACAATTAATGAGATATCTTGATAGAGGCAGTCATTTTGGAGTTAGGGAGAAAAGAGAAGTTAGGGACATTCCCAGGAATCCACAAGGATGATTCCAGCTAAGATTTCTAACAATGATAGATAGAGATAGTGCTTGAACTGGCCTTCCCCTATAATCTGATCAGTGACTACTCTAATTGTCATCATAGAACCTATATCCAGTAACTGATGGAAACAGATCCAGTGATCCTCAGACAAGCACTAGACTGAACTCCTGGAGTTCAGTTGAAGAGAAAGAGGAAGGATCATATGAGCAAGGAGGGGGGTCAAGATCATGATTGGGAAAAGCACAGAGACAGGTGGCCTGAGCTAGTGGGTGCTCATGGACTCTGGACTGTCAGTTGGGGATCTTGCATGTGGCTGAACTAAGCCCTCTGAATATGATTGACAGCTATGTGGCTTGATCTACTGGGGGCAGGCCCTGACAGTGGGACCAGGGCATATCCTGGATGCATTAACTGTTTGGAGCCAATTCCTTACAGTGGGATACCTTGCAAGGCCTTGATACAGGAAGAGGGGGAAGAGGGCTTGATCCTGCCTCAACTTGGTATACCAGACTTTGCTGACTCTCCAATGCATGCCTGACCTCTTCATGAGAAATGGATGAAGAGTGGGATGGGGGAGGTGTGGGATGGAAGAAAGGGAGAGAGGGGAAAGTGGGACAAAAGTTTTAAAAAAAAAAGTAAAAAAGAATATAAAAAAAGAAAAAGTGCCCATAAATCATTCCAAAGAGCTTAGGTCAGGAGCTGAATGCCAACTTTCATGGACTTCAGGGAGGGATACTGGTAATACAATCCTCAAGTTAAGCTGAGTCCCCTGGTACTTTAGGGACTGATTTGTACATTCTACCTTTCCAGAGGCCTGAATTCTCCAAGAACAATGAAGAAGACATCTAATCCTTAGAAAGCTCATTACAAACTGAGAGATCTGGGAAGCAGAATGCCCATTGTTGCTTTGAAAAGATCTCAGGAGGCAAAACGAAAGAATAATTTTAATGCCCCATTAGGTAGCTGGCAGTGAGTTAAAAATCCATAGCCTGGGATTTTCCTGATTAGAGGCTGAAGTTACCTTGGGCTTCAGGCTGAGGACAATATTGTTTGTACTTGGAAGGGTTCTTTCATTTGTCTGTTGCTAAGATCACTGTGCTTGGCCTGTTTGTGGTCAGTGGCTCTTACTAGGGACTGGTGTGGAGCCTTGTTGTTGTGATAATGAGCCTCACTCATTTTTAGATTAAAACATGGCATTTTTAAAATATAGAGCTCTTTTGGCTCTGTAGTGATGCTGGTTATTTCACCCTTTGAATATGTTTTCCTCCTGTGTGTTTAGGAACATGTTAGTGACCAAAAATGAAACTGTCAAGGGCAGTTAAGATTCTATTTTGGCTACTGCTGGGGTCTTGGGAGAAGCCCCAGGGCTTTATTAGCTTTTCTTCTCTAAATTGTGTTACCTACAGAACTATGGCAGAGCATTGCTGACCACATGACTTCCTTGGAAGCACTGAGGATATGGCCCTCCGATGATCCTCCTCTGCAAAATACACATAAATTACAGTTCAACTTCTGGGTCTCACAGTCTTTCTGATAAGAAGGTAAATGGTTTTCTGGAATCTACTTATTTCAAGTGTATGAATGCTTTGCCTGAATGTATGTATATGTAACATGTGTGTTCCTGGTGTTTTTGGAAGTCAGAAGAGGGTGTTAAATGAGTCACTGTGTGTGTTCTACAGATGGAGATGGGAGAAAAACTCTTTATTCACTGAGACACAGATGACTTAAGGTAGAGCACAAACTTCAACTAGACTTTGGGAGCTCAGTCCAGTGCTCTGATGCAGGTCTCTGCCTCTGTTTCCATCAGTTGCTGGATGAATGTTCTATGATGTTATTAAGATAGTCATTCAGTCTTACTACAGGGTTGCCATTTCAGGCACCCTCTCCTCAATTGCTTAGGGTCTTAGCTGAGGTCATCCTAGTGGATTCCGAGGAATTTCTATAGTACCAGGTTGTTTTGTTAACCCCATAATGACTCCCTCAATCAAAATATCTCTTTTTGTCCTCTTATCTATGTCCTTCCTCCATCTCCAGTTCTCCTCCCCTCTTCTCCCATTGTCTTCTCCTTCTGCCCTCCATACTCCCCTAAATCCCATGTTCCCAATTTAGTCAGGCAATCTTGCCTATCTCCCCTTTCCAGGTGCATCTATGTATGTTTTTCTTAGGGTTCACATTGTTACTTATCTTCTTAGGATCATGAACTATAATGCTCAATATACTTTGCTTTATAGCTACTGTCCACTTATGAATGAGCACAGACCATTTTGATCTTTTCTGGATCTGTTATTTCACTCAGAATGGTTTCTTTTAGTTCCCTCTATTTGCATCCAAATTTCAAGATGTCATTTAAGATGTCATTTTTTTTTTACTGCTGTTTATAGTACTCTAACGTATAAATGTACCACATTTTTTTTTTATCCATTCTTCAGTTGTGAAACATCTAGGCTGTTTCTAGGTTCTGGTTATTACAAATAATGCTTCTATAAACAAGCTGAAAAATGTTCTTATAATATGATTTAGCATCTTTTGGGTATATTCCAAAAACTGGCATTGCTGGGTTTTGAGGTAGATTGACACCCAATTTTCTAAGAAACCTCCATACTGATTTCCAAAGTGTTTGCACAAGTTTGCATTCCCACCAGCAATGGAGGAGTGTTCCCCTTACTCCACACCCTCTCCAGCATAAGCTATCATTGGTGTTTTTGATCTTAGGCATTCTGAATGGTGTAAGATTGCATCTCAGAGTCATTTTGATTTGCATTTCCTTGATGACTAAGGAGGTTGAACATTTCCTTAAGTGTCTTTCAGCCATTTGAGATTCTTCTGTTGAGATTTTCTGTTTAGTTCTCTACCCCATTTTTTAATTGGGTTATTTGGAATTTTGATGTCTAATTTCTTGAGTTCTTTATATATTTTGGAGATCAGTCCTCTTTCTAATGTGGGGTTGGTGACGATCTTTTTCTATTCAGCAGGCTACCTTTTTGTCTTATTGACTCTGTCCATTGCTTTAGAGAAGCTACAAGGTTTCAGGAGGTCCCATTTATTTACTGTTGCTCTCAGTGTCTGTGCTACAGGAATTATATTTAGGAAGTAGTCTCCTGTGCCCATGCAATGAAGGCTACTTCCCATTTCTCTTCTATCAGGTTCAGTGTGGTCAGATTTATATTGAGGTCTTTAATCCATTTGGAGTTGAGTTTTGTGCACGGTGATAGAAAGTTATCTATTTTCATTCTTCTGCATGTTGATATCCAGTCATTTGTTGAAGATGCTTTCTTTTTTTGATTGTATAATTTTAGCTTCTTTGTCAAATATCAGGTGTTCATAGGCGTGTGGATTAATATCCAGGTTTTCAATTCGAGTCCATTTGTCAACGTCTCTGCTTTTATGCCATTACCAAGCTATTTTCATTACTGCAGCTCTGTAATAGAGCTTGATGTCAGGGATGGAGATGCCTCTGGAAGTTTATTTATTGTACAGGATTGTTTTGGCTATGCTGGTTTTTCTGTTTTTCCATGTGAAGTTGATTATTCTTCTTTCAAGGTCTGTGAAGAATTGTGTTGGGATTTTGATGGGGATTACATTGAATATATAGATTGCTTTTGGTAGGTTTGCCATTTTCATTATGTTGATCTTCTCTATCCAAGAGCATGGGATATCTTTCCATCTTTTGTATCTTCTTCAATTTCTTTCTTTAAAGATTTAAACTTCTTGTTGATTAGGTCTTTCTCTTCTTTGGTTAGTGTTACACAAGATGTTTTATGTTATTTGTGGCAATTGTGAAAGGTGATGTTTCTCTGATTTCTTTCTCATCTTCTTTATCATTTCTATACAGAAGGGCTACTGATTTTTTGAGTTGATCTTGTATGCTTCCACATTACTGATGGTATTTATCAGTGGTAGGAGTTCCCTTGTAGAGTTTTTGGAGTCACTTATGTATACTATCATATTATCTGCAAATAACGAGACTTTGACTTCTTCTTTTACCATTTGAATACTCTTGATCTTCTTTTGCTGTCTTATTGCTCTAGCCAGAACATCAAGGACTATAGTGAATAAATATGGAGAGAGTGGACAGCCTTGCCTTATTCCTGATTTTAGTGGAATCACTTTGAGCTTCTCTCCATTTAACTTGATGTTGGCTGTTGGCTTGCTGTGTATTGTTTTTATTATGTTTAGATATGTTCCTTGTATCCCTGATCTCTCCAAGACCTATATCATGAAGGGGTGTTGGATTTTGTTAAATATTTTTATGGCATCTAATGAGATAATCATATTTTTCTTCTTTTAGTTTATTTATATGGAGGATTACATTGATAAATTTTCATATGTTGAACGATCCTTACATTTCTGTGGTGAAGCTGACTTGATCATGGTGAATGATTTTTTTTGATGTGTTTTTGGATTCAGTTTGCCATTTTTTATTGAGTATTTTTGCATGCATGTTCATGAGTGAGGTTAGTCTGTAATATTCTTTCTTTGTTGAGTATTTGTGTGGTTTCAGTATCAGGGTAACTGTAGCCTCATAAAAAGAGTTTCACAATGTTTCTTCTGTTTATATTATGTGAATCTCATTAAGGAGTATAGGTATTAGCTCTTCTTTGAAGTTCTGGTAGAATTTTGCACTGAAACCATATGGCCCTGGGCTTTTTCGGTTGGGAGGCTTTTGATGACAGCTTCTATTTCCTTGGATTTTATCTGTCTATTTAAATTGCCCACCTGGTCTTGATTTAATTTTGATATGTGGTACCTGTCAAGAAAATTGTCCATTTCATTTATATTTTCCAATTTTGTGGAGGATAAGTTTTTGGAATATAACCTAATGATTCTCTGGATTTCTTCAGTGTTTGTTGTTATGCCCCCTTTCATTTGTGATTTTGTTAATTTGGATGTTCTCTCTCTGCCTTTTGATTTGTTTTGGTAAGAGTTTGTCTACCTTGTTGATTTTCTTCAAAGAACCAGTTTTTTCTTTAGTGACTCTTTGCATTCTTTTCTTTGTATCTATTTTATTGATTTCATCTCTTAATTTGATTATTTCCTGTCTTCTACTCCTCCTGTGTGAGTCTGCTTCTTTTTGTTCTAGAGTTTTTAGGTGTGCTGTTAAGTCACTCATGTGAACTTTCTCCACTTTCTTTATGTAGGCACTTAGTGCTATGAACTTTCCTCTTAGCACTGCTTTCATAGTGTCCCATAGGTTTGGATATATTGTGCCTTCATTTTTGTTGAATCTAGAAAGTTTTTAATTTCTTTATTTATATCTTCCTTGACCAAGGGGTGGTTCAATAGAGCAATGTTTAATATCCATGTGTTTGTGGACTTTCTGATATTAGTGTTGCTGTTGAATTCTAATTTTAAACTATGGTGATCCAAAAAGATTCATGGGGTTACTCTAATTATTTTTGTTTCCATTGAGGTTTGCTTTGTTACTGAGTATGTGGTCAGTTTTAGAGAAAGTTCCATGAGGTGCTGAGAAGAAGGTATATTCTTTTGTGTTTGGGTGAAATGTTCTGTAGATGCCTTTTAATTCCATTTGAGTCACAATGTCTGTTATTTCTCTTATTTTTCTGCTAAGTTTCTGTCTGGTTGACCTGTCCATTGGGGAGAGTGGGGTGTTGAAATCTATTAGTGTGTGGGATTTGATGTTCGATTTAAGTTTTAGTAATGTTTCTTTTACATATATGGGTGATCTTGTGTTTGGGGCATAGATGTTAATGATTGAGACTTCATCTTGATTGATTGTTCCTGTTATGAGTATAAAGTGTCCTTCTCCATATCTTTTGATTGATTTTAGTTTGAAGTCTATATTATTAGATATTAGCATAGCTACACCTGCTTGTTGCTTAGGTCCATTTGATTGTAAAATCTTTCCCCAACCCTTTACTCTGAGGTAATGTCTGTCTTTCAGGCAAATTGTGTTTCTTGTATACAGCAGAAGGCTGGATCCTGCTTTTGTATTCATTCTCTTAGCCTGTGTCTTTTTATAGGTGAATTAAGTTTATTGGTATTAAGAAATATTAATGACCAATGATTCTTAGTTCCTGTTATTTATCTGTGGTAGTGGTTGTGTGTTTCTCTTCTTTGGGTTTTCTTGGTGTGCAGTTATCTGTTGCCTGTGTTATTGTTGGCACAGTTAGCTTCCTTGCTTTAGGGTTTTCTTTCTAGTACTTTCTGGAGGGCCAGATTTGTAGATAGGCATTGTTTAAATCTGGTTTTGTCATAGAATATCTTGTTTTCTCTATCGATAGTGATTGAAAGCTTTGCTGGGTATAGTAGTCTGGGCTTGCATCCATGGTCTCTTATTGTCTGCAGCACATCTGTCCTGGATCTTCTGGCTTTCCTGGTTTCCACTGAGAAATCAGATGTGATTCTGATAGGTCTACCTTTATATGTTACTTGATTTTTTTCCCTTTGCAGCTCTTAATATTCTTTCTTTATTCTGTATGTTTTGTGTTTTATATAATATAGTGAGGGAACATTTTTTGATCCAGTTTCTTTGGGGGTCTGTAAGCTTCTTGTACCTTCATAGGGATATCCTCTTTAGGTTGGAAAAGTTTTCTTCTATGATTTTGTTGAATATATTTTCTGTGCCATTGAGGCAGAGTTCTTCTCCTTCTTCTATCCCTATTATTCTTAGGTTTGGTCTTTTCATGGTGTCCCAGATTTCCTGTTTTTTTTTTTTTGTTAAAAATTTGTTGGATTTAATGTTTTCTTTTACCGATGAATATATTTCCTCTATAGTATCTTCAACACCTGAGATTCTCTCTTCCATCTCTTTTTTTTTCTATTGGTTATGCTTGCCACTGTAGTTCCTGTTTGCTTACCCAGATTTTCAATATCTAGTATTCCCTTGGTTTGTGTTTTTTTTTTTAATTCATCTATTGCAGTTTTCAAATCTTGAACTGCTTGCTTCAGCTATTTGATTGGTTTTTCTTGGTTCTCTTTGAGAGATTTATTAATTTCTTCCATTTTTGTTTGTCTTTTCCTCCATTTCTTTAAGGGAGTTTTTCATTTCCTCTTTAAAGGTCTCCATCATTTTCATAAAGTTATATTTAAAGTAGTCTTCTTCTTCTTCTTCTTCTTCTTCTTCTTCTTCTTCTTCTTCTTCTTCTTCTTCTTCTTCTTCTTCTTCTTCTTCTTCTTCTGGTTTAGGATGATTAAGTCTTCCTGTTGTGTGACCACTGGGTTCTGGTGTTACCATGTTCCTTTTTAGGTTGTTGGAGGAATTCTTGCATTGGCACCTACCCATCTCTTCCTTGAAATGAGACCAGCATTGTCTTTGCGTCTTGGTCCAATCCTTGCAGTGGCTGTCTGAGTGTTTGGGATTTTTTCTTGGTCTCTTCTGTACTGTCAATGTCTGTCTCACTCACCACTTGGTTCTCTCTGTGTAGTAGCAGGATGTGTTTTAAAGTTCCACTGAGGTTGTGGGGGTTTGGTGAGTTGGAGTTGGGTGGGACTTGTAGCTTGCAGGGTCCGATGGATGGAATGGGGATACTGGAGCAGCCTACCTGCAGGAAATTCTTCTATGGTTCTTAAATTTGGTATTTTCATAGTGTCCTAGGTTTCCCGGATGTCTTGTGTCAGAAATATTTTAGATTTTATTTTTTTTGATCAAGGTATTCATTTCTTCTATCATGCTATCAGTGCCTAAGATTTTTTTCTTCCATATCTCCTTTTTTCCTGTTGATGGTTTGCCTTTATTGCTCCTGTTCAAGTTACTAAATCTTTTATTTCCAGATTTCCCTCATGTTGAGCTTTATTTGTTTGTTTGTTCTGTTTCTACTTTTTGGTTGACTGCCTTTATTCATTTTCTTCCACTGCTTCTGTTTTCATAGATTTATCTAAGGGATCCATTCTTTTTGTTTTTCTTTAAGGGCCTCTATCATATTTATAAAGACTGTTTTAAGGTCTTTTATTTGAGCTTCAACCATGCTAGAATATTCAGGTCCTGCCCTGGTATGGTAGCTTGGCTGTTGTATTTTTACACTGGGGTCTAGACATTTGGGGTTGGGAAGATTGCAGTTCTACTTGCTGATATCTGGTTTTGTATTTGTTGGGAGGGAGGTTTTTTTTTTTTATACCTTAGTTTCTGTTTCTTAGGATAGTGTGGTGGCTGTGTGTTGCCTATCGAAAATCTCCTGGCAGCCTGAAAGGTGTAGAAATTGGGGGTTCCTGGCAAAAAGTGTTTCTGGGTATTGTTATCTGAGACTTAGAAATGATGATGGGGAAAAGGCAGTTTAAGAACTTCATGAGAGGGAGGAAAACAGAGTGTTCCACTGGAGATGGGGAAGCTGCAACATGTGTTCTGTTGTAGAGCTGGATATGAGACTGAGGGATTAGATTTGGAGGAAAAGAGGAGAGGTGAAAGTCTGCAGTTAGCTTCCCTGCTTCCCTACCTGGAGTGGCTTGTGTGTTTGCAAGGTCTTCAAAGTATTGATCAAACTGATTACTTTGCTTCCTTTTATCAATTTGATTCCTTAAATTCAGTCTCATTATAAGAAAGAGAACAGTGAATTAAATATATTAAAGAAATACTTTTAAAATTTATTTGTATAACATCTTTGATGAATTAGAATTATTAAAATGTAGATCACCATTTTTTTTGTCTAAACACACTTCTCTTAAGATGAAGAGATAGCACTATTAAGCAATGACAAAACTTTAAAGTCAACTTTCAGCATCAACTGCCAGATAAGCTTCAAATCTATCTCCCTGATACTATCATTTTCATTGTTGATGAATTTCTACTCTTCACAAATATGCAGACCTTGATGGAATTTTTTCTTTTAAATTTGCCTACCTCATCTTAACTCAGTTTCAATTCTGCTTTGGCAGCCTTGTATTTGAAAGGATCTAGGGACCCAATTACTTTTCCCTCAGCTCACAGATGACTACTCTTAATCTTAACTGTGTGCCTCACCCTGCTTAGATTGATAAAGCTAGCTAAAAGGATGTCTTAACTTTAAGTGTGATATTGTAAAAAATCAGCTAATAAGTTTTGTGCTGTTTCTCAACTACTTTGCCTTCACTGGGACCAGTGACATTTTCCCTCCTTAGAACCCAGAATTGCATGTGTTTTTGTTATACTTTAAGATATATATCTATGTATATATGTAAATATATATATTATACATAATCTTTTTGAAAGCAGGCAGTTCAACTTCTGTGCCTTTTAAGAAAGAAACCACCTCATTCATCTTAAATTTGCTAACATTATCATTTTCTGTTAAGAGCCACTACTTACTTAGCACCTTTTCTGGGTCAGACACTCTGCTGCAGGCTTTAAATACATTAACATTTATCATTCAGTTATTACATCACATTTTATGTAAGGAACTTGGAATTAGAAAGACAGAGATGAAGTAACTAAGTAGTAAATTTGGAGGTCACAATTTGGGGAGCACACTGTCTCCCTACTCTAAAGATCGGGCTAGTTCTTGTCTTCACACAGATGGTCTCATTGCACATTGTTCAAATGGCTCCTTCAGTAACAGTTATGATTATACCATCACTCTGTCAGCATGGATTAAATAGAAAAGCTTATTTAAAATAAATCAGAAAATAGTCTTTCCTTTATAAGTATAGTAGCTTCATAGAAGCCTGCAGATAGCACCTTTCTTCACCATAGCATGCAATTAAATATCAGCATGGTAGCTTAACGTTTGTTGCAATGTTCAGACTAGATGATAAAACCAGTTTCTAAAGCATAGTTTCTGCCTTTAAGGTTTTTAGGCACATCCACACAGTATGGCAATATTTTCTTTTTCATCACCACTGTTAACCTCATGAGAGTTGCTTTCAATTTTTGCTACTTCTTTGCCTTAGAAGAAAAAATTTAAAGACAAAGGGAATGCCACTGGCAAGCCGTTGAGATGAAGATTTTGAGCAGGGAGTCTGTTTCGATCACATGAATGGTACTATTTATAATGCAATAATAAAAAATTAAATGTGGAGAAAAAAATAAAAAAAATAAAAACATGTACCAATGTGAAAAAAAAAAAGATTTTGAGCAGGTGTGTCTTAGAGTTACTATTGCTGTAATGAAACACCATGACCAAGGCAACTTGAGCAGTTTATTTGGCTTACACTTTCATATCACTGGCTATCATCAAAAGAAGTAAAGACAGGAACTCAAATAGTACAGAAACCCAGAGATAGCAGCTAATGCAGAAGTCATGGAGGACTGCTGTTTCCTGGCTTGCTCCTTAGGTGTTGCTCAGTTTGCTTTCTTGCAGAAGTGGAAACCACAAGCCCAGGGATCACATCACACATTATGAACTGAACCCTCCTACAACAATCATTTAAAAAACTACCCTACAGATGAATTATATGAAGGCATTTTCTCCATTGAATTTTCTTCCTTTCAGATGACTCTACCTTGTGTCAAGTTGACATAAAACTACCAGGACAAGGTGAAAGCCTTAATAGTCATACCTGAGCTGTTGATGTCTTCTGCAGTGAAAATAATAATGAAGAAGTGATAGCTTTTGTACATAGAAGAGTGTACATAAGGATGCCCCAGCACACAGACTTTTGTAAGCTTGTGGCCTCGAGTGTGGAAGAACTTGCCTAACTGATGTGAGATATTTGGAAATTAGATAATACCAGTCTGATTTATTTTTTTTTACCATAGAATAAAGGTATATAAGCCAGAGTTTGTCAGAAACAATTTTTATAGTCATTTACAAGTATAGTTAGATGAAAGAATATAAAGGAAATAATATAAAGATGAAAGAATATACAGTATTGATTGAGGGACTGTCATTAAGAAGTAACATTTTAAAAAAAAATCACCACACTGACATCCAAAGGGACTGTATCAGCTTGCAGTCCCACCAGCAATGAAGAGTGTTTCCTTTACCCCACAACCTCTTCAGCATAAGTTTGTGTTTGATCTTGGCCAATCTTACAGGTGTAAGGTGGACTCTCAGAGTTGTTTTTATTTGCATTTCTCCCATGACTAAGGATGTTGAACATTTCCTTAAGTGTCTTTCAGTCATTTTACATTCCTCCGTTGAGAGTTCTCTGCTTAGGGCTGTACTCCATGTTTTTATTAGATTATTTGTTATTTTGTCGACCAATTTCTTGAACTCTTTGTATATTTTGGAGATCAGACCTCTGTCTGATGTGGGGTTGGTGAAGATCTTTCCCCAGTCTGGCAATTTCTCAGGAAATTGGGAAACAATCTTCCTTAAGACCCAGAAATACCACCTTTGGGTATATATCCAAAGGATGCTCAATCGTGCCACAAGGACATGTGCTCAACTCTGTTCATGGCAGCTTTGTTTGTCATAGCCAGAACCTGGAAACAACCTAAATGCCCCTCAACCAAAGAATGGATAAGGAAAATGTGGCACATTTACACAATGGGGTACTACACAGCAGAAAAAAATAACGACATCTTGATTTTTGCAGGCAAATGGATGGAGCTAAAACACATCATTTTGAGTGAGGTAACCCACTCAAAATGTCAAATTGACATTTTGACTCAAATTGTCAAAGAAAGACAATTATCACATTTACTCACTCATAGTGGTTTTTAAACATAAAGCAAAGAAAACCATCCCTCAAATAACAATCCCAGAGAACCTAGACAACAACGAAAACACTAAAAGAGACATGCATAGATCTAATCTACATGGGAAGTAGAAAAATATAAGCTCTCCTGAGTAAATTGAGAGCTTAGGAGAGGGCTGAAGGGTAGGGGAGAAGCAGGGAGAGGAGCAGAGAAAAATGTAGAGCTCAATGAAAATTAATAAAAAAGAAGTAAGATTTTAGTAAAAATAAGTGTGATTTTTGGAAACACTTGTGTAAAAAAGCATAATTTGTGGGTCACTTGGTTATGTGTCAAAGAGACACATGTGTGCTGAGCAGTAAAATTGTAGCTCTGAGGGCGAGGTCATGATGATGAAGACAAAGAGACAATTCAGCCTGAGAGCAGCTGGGGGCTAAGGGAACTCTCAGCCTCTATGTGGAGGACGGAAGATATATCCTTGAGCAGGTAGGTGGAGATGAATCTTGGAAAGTAAATCTGAGAGACAGAAGTGCTAGGAATCCAAAATAAAATATCTCATATTGGCTTATAACTTGCTTTGTGTTAAGATGGACTTTCTGTCTACAGAGCCTCAGGAGTGGCTGACTTTTCAACATTGTTGTCGCATTCTACAAGACATAAAATGCTTTGTTTTCCTTCTCTCAATGAGGTTTGGGATTAAAGACCAATCAAACTGTCCAAGTGGAACAAGTATGGGGACTTTTTTATTAGTGATAGTGAGAAAATATGATAAAAACATCTGGAATAAAACATGTTCAGTCTATTAGATCTATTCCCCTGACTGCCATATGCACAGAAATACATGAATTACATGTGTATGTAAAGCTGTGAATATATCTTGGCATATCTCCTGGAAGGGATGCCAAGTTTATATATCTATCCATAGATGCCCTCATATAGATATACATATGCATGTATCATATAGAATTATATCAGATGATATTGTGATGTTTGTTTAGTCCATGAGATACTAAAAAGCTATTGAAGTAGTAAAACCCGGAGACAGTGCCAACTGAACTTCGTGTGTTTGCCTATGTGCATGTGTAGTATTGCCTCAAAGCAAGAAGATAGATTCTTGCTTATACTAAGCTATGTACCCTGTGATACTCTGTAAATACTAGCTAATTTATCAACTAAATGACTTTTCACCATTTTTTCCACCTTATCTGACACAAGGCCAGGGTGAGTTCTTATCTTTGAAATTTTGAATAAAGTCTATAAACAAATGTGCAGGTGACTGAAGATATATAAGGGAACTCACTCTCCCCAAATCGCTAATTGCAATTACATAAAACCTAACACCCCTGTTTCTCTTTAATTTTTGGAGAAGCCTAAAGACCTTTGCTGTAAAATGATGGCCTTGATTACAAAGTTTTGTGTTGACAAGAGTTGAAAGCACCTTGCTTATGTTCAAGTACATACATTGGGTTTATCCAGACTTCTAAAAGTGAAGCCTAATGCAAAGGCAGGTTAAGAAACAGTCATGCATGCACCTCTGTACTCTTCTCCGGTGAAACCTATGCTTGTGCTTGTGCACAGCAAGCTGAGGAATATATTCTTTTTTTCTGCCTCTGTAATTTTTGAGTGTATTCAATTGGTTGTGAGAGTACTTAGAAATATATAAAATTTTTCAAACATAATGTTTATATTTCTTTCTGCTTCTATGTTTTTCTCACTTTTAATTAGTCCATTGAGTTTTCAAGGGCTATAGATACCTAATAGAAAAACATTCAATAACATCTTTCCTTGAGTCATTTACTTTTGGGCATCATTAATGTCATCTATTCTCATTTTTAAGACTTCTAAATCAATTTACATAAGGTGCTACCCCAAATAACATCTTCGAGACTTTCCACCACCTGTTTCATATTTGATGAGAGGTGTTTCTAAACAAAATGATGTATGTTCCATTTAGAAATCATGAGTAAATTATTTTTGTACAGAGTATATTTTCTGCAGAGGATTTGCTCTCCATAAATATCACTGAGGGCACAGGGTAACTTCCTTCACATTTCTTCTCACTCTCAAAATATGTTCTCCAAATTATAGATGTGGTATAAATGATTTTAAATTATTAAAACTTGAATAAATATTTCTGCACACGTGTTTTGTTACATTTATGACTGATATAATGACACAAATGACATACTCTTATTGTGTGTATATATATTTTATACATATTAAAATGCTGAACAGTCACCTTTAATATATAATAGATAAATTATATCTAATAATAGAGAAATTATTAACATATTATAAATGTTTCTTGTATGTGCTCTAAAAAATTTTGACATGGTCTTTCAGGTAAATTGTTAGCATTTTAATGGATACATCCTATATCATCAATAGCAACAAACTCTTAGTCATTAGGGAAATGTCCAAAATTTCAAAGTCAGAAATAAGGTTTTATATTCAATACATATGGTCCTGTTTTTTTCATGGTTTATTTTTGTAAATGTCTGAAAACTCACTTGTTCATATTACTCTCTGATTTATGAGGTGTCTTCTAATAAGACATGGAGCAAATCTGGGTTCATTTTGATCCACATGTTCAAAAAAATATTTCAACACTGAGCCTTTTGAGAGGAAAAAAAGAGTGTGGAGTTGAGGTTGTGGAGAAGAGAATGCTAGAGTCTCACAGCTGGAATTTAATGGAAAGTGATGATATTTCATCATATGATCAAGGAATATGGACTGCAAGCCTTCAACTCTTCTAGGCTCTTATGATGAAGCATCTGGGCAAATATGAATGCTCATAGTCTAAAACTCAATTTGTGGAAACAATTAGTGGAAATAAATCTCCAGTATTTCCTTGGATGTAAAATTGCTTTAAAATGGAACTTTTCACATCTTTATTTCAAAATCGTGGTGATTTTACTCCCTTTGCAAACTTGAGTTTAGAACTGCAGAAAGAATGAATTCTACCATCACCTTAAGGTGAAATTAGATTAGGTTGTGGGAGTTTCTCGTGATCCATGGACTGGCTCAAATCATGGCAAGTACAAGAAGTTCAATAACTGGTCCACATAGGATTTATCATGTCCCCATGGAGAAATATTTAGGAAGGGAGGGTTATTCTCTCTTTGAGGTAACATTTCACACATTTTTGAGTTATGTTTTTCTGCCGGCAACTTATTTAAAGGGATTTTGATGATAGCTTTAAAGACACATGCAGTATCTGGTTATTGCCCTTATAAATCGCAAAACAGCAGTAATTAATTTTAGCATCTCTCTCTTTTTTTTTCCCAGAGCTAGCTATGGTGTCATCTCCAACATGAGAATCTCTTGCCTCCACCATTCTGCAATGCCACTAATTTTGGGAACACACAATCTCATGTTGTTTCACTTTTCAGTGCTTCTGTTGACCTAGTTTAAGTTACTAGATAAATACCTTGTAATACATAGGTCAAGGAAAACAGAGAACAATGTTTTAAAAATAATATCAGAAAGAGATTCATGCAGAAACATTTCAGAATTCAGCTTATAATCCAGTCATATTTCCTGGCTGTGAATACTCTTTAGCTATTTTGCTAGCAGGGTAAAATCATGGATTGTGTATTTATTCACACAGTCTTTTGTTTCTTTTATACAGTTCTAGGTAAAGCCTTCCAACACTTTCTTCCAAACCTTATGTGTACTCAAGTTCCTGCATCAAAACTCCATTCACCAAAACTGTAAAAATCTTTGGCCTTCCACCAAAGAGGCCTAAATGCAGGGAAGTAAGGATAAATTAAAGTGACAGGGTCTCAGCAGTGGAAATTAGTGCAACTCTTCTAATTGCATGTCTAGGCTGAATGATGGGATACTTAATTCTTACACATCCCAGACAATTGCTTTATACTAACATGAGCTCTGGGAAAAAGGCATATTCTGCAGACATATGGAGCAGTAGATGGAGTGGAAAAATAAATCTGAGACTCTAACCACTCTGGAAAAAAATGTTTTATCTATATTGTTAATAAAGGTATTGGTCCTCTTGGTTCATTATTTTCGTAAGAACTGAATATTAAATAATTAAACTACAGACATCCAACCTGTCTGTGTTAACTCCTGTGCTGCAAAACCACAACAAAAGCACCATGGGGAAAGGCATCATCCCTTTAGTAAAAGACAAGGGCACAGTCTAAGTATGAATCCCAAGGGACAAATGGATCAGGGACAACAGCATCTTCTCCTCTCTGCCCTAGAAGGACTACTAATAAAAGCCTTCAAAACTAGCATGGGTTCTTATATCTATTTAACCTTTTGCCCCAAGAAGCAAAGAGCATCTGGTTAAGTGGAGAGGAAAAACGCAGCAACTTTTCATTATCAGAGCTCCCAGGCAGAGTGTGGGCAAGCCGGAGCTGCCAAGCCTGGGTTAAATGCTTGTTGCCTTCACTGCCTGAGGCCATCTAGCGTGTTTAGAAATGATTAAGTACTGCAGCCTAGAAAGGACCTGTCCTGAGCGTTCATCTCTGACTTCCAGCAGAAAGGAGAGGCTGCAATGACAGAGGCAGATGGATGAGTCTCATTAGTATGGCGAGGCAGCGAACCAGACTGCCTTCACAGAGCTGTCCAAAAAGAGGGAGCAAATTAAAATAGGATCTGGGAAAAAACCAATGAGCAAGTGCTTTAACTCTCTGCTACCTGGTTTCCTCAGCTGGGATGCTATGTAGACAGTGCGCAGCTTACTCTGAAATGCTCCTGCGCCGTGAAATGAGAATGGTTCTGTACACTCAGTCACATATAGTCTGTCGTTCCTCTCTCTCTCTCTCTCTCTCTCTTGCATCATTGAAAATATGGTTCTTTCATTTCTTACAGTAGGATAACACAGATGATTCCATTGTTAAACATGTGTTACTGCTGCTGAGAGGAGTTGAGTTGAAGGAAGGGGGAAGAGATTTCTGCCTGCAGAAGATGTGGGAAGTTTTGCCTTACATATGCAAATAGCCAACTTTGAGGGTCTACAAAAGAATCTGTTCTGCTCAGGAGTCAAGCTTCTATGAACCTAGAGAGAGGCTTTCATGGAATTTCAGAGACAAAGAGTGAATAAACACTAACCTTAAGGAGTTGTACCAAGGAAGAGGTAAAGGATTGGTGATGCTCATGAGTCAGTGAAATCCTTGATATGTACTGGGGATCCAACCACAAGAGAAGACTCTTTTTAAGAGCTAGGTTAAAACAATAGGTATGTCATTAAACAATGGGTTTTATTTTCTGAAAGCCTAGGATTTGTTCCTTGCTTGTATTTTAGGCTTTAGAAAGGATATGTCTCACACACACACACCACACATCATACACACACACATACACACACACACACACACACACACACACACACCGATCTCTCTCTCTCTCTATATATATATATACTATATATACTTCTCATAGTTTTGCAGTCAGAGTTTTCTTTTGGGTTGCCAGCTCACAAATAATATCATGGAGATTTATTAATTATGAAAGCTTGGTCATTAGCTTAGACTTGTCCCACCTGCTTTTATAACTTAAATTAACCCATATTTTTATTTATCTACATTCTACCACATGGCTTTACCTCTCTCCCATTCTGTGTGTCAGACTCCTTCCATATCTTGATGGCATCTCCTGCATTTCTTTATTATCTCCTCTTTTTCTCTCTCTGCCTGGAAGTCCTGCCTATCTCTCCTAGCTATTGGTCATTCAGGTTTTAATTACATCAATCACAGCAATACATCTTCATACAGTGTACAAATATTCCTCGACATTGCACCCTTTTGTCAAAATAAAAAGGAAAGGTTTTTAACTCTTAACACAATATAACTATATATAATAAGAGGTATTATGGCATAAGAATTGCATTCACAATATCAAGTCCATTTGTATATGGCAAATTCAGAGAAATTACTCCATTATCTATCCATCTTAGTGAGTCCAAAATTTTATAACAAACCACTTTATATCATAACTTGTATTATCAACCTAAAAATACCTTTTTAGACCTAAAACATTTTCTTAGATGAACAATTTAAGTTTTTATGTCTCTCAGCCTTACATATTTTATGCTCCTTGTGTGTGTTTTTTCTTATTATTTTTTGAATTTGGTAACAAAGAAAACTAACACTATCTAGTCTTCAACCCCATCTAAGACACAAGGAAGGTCTTGAGTAAACAGAAAGTGCAGATCAAGCTACTTCTTAAACTACAGAATTGAAAGAAATGGCTGGCTGCCTGGGCAGTCACCCAAGGTTCCTCTTCAATGTTGGGACATCCACCTTTGGTCTAGAGGCCTAGAATATCATTAGACTTTTCCATGAAGCAGAAATTTTGAAAAACTGTCCTACTTTGTCATCGAAAAATTTGATAGTCACTTTCATTTGCGTTCTGCTTGTCCCCTTTGGAGAGCATACTGTCATCAATAGAGGCAAGAGTATTCTCTTGCCCAGTGGGTAACTCGGTCACAATGAAAGCAAACTCTATGTGGAGGTTTCTCGATGCCCATCATCCTTTCTTGAAGCAAATTAGTGCTGCCAGGAGCAAGCATGTCTCACTGTCATGAAAAACCTTATGTTATTTAAAAAACATCTTAAGTGGCATATTTTGTAGGTCTCTGAAGTGTTGTAAGGCCATCTGTCTATCTAAAATCTATCTCTTTGTGACCTTGAAAGCATACCTAACATGAATGAATATGTTTGATTGTTATAGATTACTAACCTGCATTTCTTAATTATCTTAAATAGTTTGTAATAATATTTAAAGGATAGAATTTTACATTTTAAAATGAGTTGCATAGGTGCAATGCCTTAAACAAGAGGAGAAACATACATGAAGTATGTTAAAAATAACCTTAAGTTTGTACCAATATGCAAAAATATTTTAAACAAGAGTAGAGACATGAATATAGTAGAACAAAAATAATCTTAAATTTGTATCAATATACAAAAGTCCATACCAATGTAAAATATTTGAGATTAATAGTTGCTTTCTAGTTTAAAGTAGATTCAAAAACCTACCTTTTTGGCCTATCATGTCTATAGCCCTCTTGTTTCTTTTCAGAGAAAGATTCTTAAATCCAACCACCCTTGTTTAGTTTCCTCCCTTACCATGACCAGTAACAATTTGTAACCAACCCTCCCTAAATGATGATAAATATTAATAACCTACTGAATGACCAAAAAATACTCACACTCATCCCATCACTTAGGAATATGGGTGTCATATTCTTAAAATTACTTCCTGCTTTCAGGAATATGACATCTTTAGGGGACCCTGAGAAAATAGAGATGATAGTTAAATACTGGAAGAGCTGGCTGTATTATTTATGGTTTAGTCTCTGTGTGATGAAGATACTAATTATGAAATCTTGTCCATTAACTTAGGCTTGTTTCACTAGCTTTGATAGTTAAATTGATACATATTTTTATTAATCTACATTCTATGATTTGGATTTTACATTTCTCCCATTCTGTACTCTCCTCTTCCATCTACCTCCCAACCTTGTTTCTCAAGTCCCCATCTACACCTAATTCCAATCCACTCAGGAGATTTCACTATCTTCCCTTCCCAGGAAGATCATTCTGTACTACCTTGTGCTATTCTTGTTACCTAGCCTCTCTGGGTCTGTGGACTGTAGTATGCTTATTCTTTACAGCTAATATCCACTTATGAGTGGGTAAATAACATGTTTGTTTTTCTGGGTCTGGGTAACCTCACTCATCATCATTTTTTCTAGTTCTACCCATTTGCCTTCATATTTCTTGGTATGATTGTTTTTAACAGCTAAGTAATACTCCACTATGTAAATGTGCCACATTTTCTTTATCCATTCTTTGGTTGAGGGGCATCTAGGTTGTTTCCAGGTTCTGGATTTTATGAATAAAGATGGTATGAACATAGTTGAGCTAGTGTTCTAGTGGTATGATTGAGCATTCATTGGGTATATGCCCAAAAGTGATATCACTGGGTCTTGAGGTAGATGTACTTCTTATTTTCTATGAAACCAACATATTGACTTCCATAATGGCTATATAAGTTTGCAATATCACCAGCAATGGAGGAGTGATCCCCTTGCTCCACATCCTCTCCAGCATAAGCTGCCATCTGTGTTTTTAATCTTAGACATTCTGACAGGTAGTATCTCAGAGTCATCTTGATTTGCATTTTTCTGAAGGCAAAGGATGTTGAACATTTATTTAAGTCTTTCTCATCAATTTGAGATTCTTCTGTTGAGAATTCTCTGTTTATGACTGTATCCCATTTTTTAAAATTGGGTTATTTGTTGTTTTGCTGTTTTTATTGCTTGTTTTTGTTTTGATGTTTTGTTTCTTGAGTTCTTTATATATTTTGTAAATCAGTCTTTTGTTGGATGTGGGGTTGCTGAAGATCTTTTCCCATTTTATAGTCTACCATTTTGTTCTATTGACAATGTCGTTTGTCTTACAGAAGAGTTTCAGTTTCATGAGGTCCCATTAATTAATTATTAGTCTTAGTCTCTATGCTACTGATATTCTATTCAGGAAGTTGACTCCTCTGCCAATACTGTCAAGGCTATTTCCTACTTTCTCTTCTATCAGTTTCAGTGGAGCTGAATTTTTGTTGTGTACTTTGATCCACTTGGACATTAGTTTTGTGCAGGGTTATAAATATTCATCTATTTACATTCTTCTACATTCAGATATTCAGTTATGCTAGCACCATTTGTAGAAGATGCTTTTTTTAATCTGTTGTATAATTTCAAAAGTATCACCCACCATGATCAAGTGAGCTTCATCTAGACAAGCATGGATGTTTCAACACATGAACATCTGTCAATGAAATCCACTATATAAACAAACGAAAAGAAAAAAGAATCACACTAAATACTGAAAAAGCCTTTGACAAAATCCAATACCTCTTTATGATAAAATTCTTGTAGAGATTAGAGATACAAGGAACATAATAAAACCAATATACAACAAGACAACAGGTACAATCAAATTAAATGAAGAGAAACTCAAACCAATTACACTAAAATCAGGAACAAGACAAGGTTGTCCACATTCTCCATATATATTCAATATAATATAATATTCAAAGTTCTAGCTACAGCAATAAGATAACAAAAGGAGATCAAGGGGATACAATTTGGAAAATAAGAAGTCAAAGTATTGCTATTTGCAGATGGCATGATAGGATACATAGTAAAAAATCTACCAGGGAACTCCTATAGCTGATAAATAACTTTAGCAAAGTGGTTGGATACAAGATTAACTCAAAAACTCAATAGCCCTTTTATATACAAATGATAAATGGGCTGAGAAAGAAATCAGGGAAATAATAACATTCACAATAGCTACAAACAATATAGAGTATCTTGGGGTAATTCTAACCAAGCTAATAGAATAACTGTGTGACAAGAACATCAAGTCTTTGAAGAAAAAAACATTAGAGAAGATATCTGAAAATGGAAAGATCTCCCATGCTCATTGATCTGTAAGGTTAATCTATAGCGATTCAATGAAATTCCCATCAAAATTATAACACAATTCTTTATAGACCTTGAAAGAACAATACTCAACTTCATGTAGAAAAACAAAAAACCAGGATAGCTAAAACAATCCTGTACAATAATAGAACTGCTGGTGCTATCACTATTCCTCATGTCAAGGTCTACTACAGAGTTACAGTAATAAAAACAGCAAGACATTGTTATAAAAACAAACAGGTGAATCAATGGAATCAAAGACCCAGACATAAATCAGCACATCTATGGACACCTGATTTTGGAAAAAGAAGCAAGCCCCCACATTTTTATTTGCTTCTTGGTAACTACCACCTTTAAAATTCCTAAAATTAGCTTAACAAATCTTTAGTTAAACACTATAAAAACACAAACATCAGAACACAAATTGCTGCAAATTTTAGAAAATATAAAAATTACACATGACATGAAAAGTTTTCTGTGGAAAACAATGCTTATGTTATGCTTTAATTGAAATCTCCTTTCTTGAATAAACTCTCCAGCACAGAAACACTTTAACCTAGGGTTATTGTGGAATGATTAACATCTGAAGCAAGAGATTTTTTGATAAGAAGACCTTCCAGCAGCTACAGCATTCTGAGTTCTTACAAGATAAACATAATACATGTGTGTGCTTCCTCTTGTCACTATTTCTATTTAGGGTTGCTTTGTGAACATGTACCACATCTGTTGACAACAGAGCTGTTGAAGGAGAGAGGGCCTGCTTTTGGTCCTGGTTAGCTTACACCTGAAATAATCACACAGGAATTGTATTCATTAAATTACTGCCTGGCCCATTATCTCTAGCCTCTTCTTGGCCAACTCTTACATCTTGATCTAACCCATTTTTATTAATCTGTGTTTACCACAAGGTCGTGGCTTACTGGGAAAGATTCAGCATGTCTAACTTTGGTGACTCCATGGTGGCTCTCTCTGCCTGCCTTCTTTCTCCCAGCATTCAGTTCTCTTTTTCCCACCTGTCAGAGTTCTGCTCTATCAAAAGGCCAAGGCAGTTTCTTTATATAACCAATAAAAGCAACACATGGACAGAAGAACCTCTTACACCACAGAGTCTAGTGGCTTAGTCAGTTGGCTTTTTATTTTATGCTTACTTACACATCACACTGACTATAAGCAGAAAGCATTTCTCATATTTATTCTCAAGTAAAATGTACATGGATAAATCATTTAAATAAATGCAAGGTGTCAGAAAATGACTCATACAAAGAAAGTAATATTATGCAGTATAAACTTCTATTAAATTGTAATGTAACTGACACTGATTGAGGAAGATTAAGTCTAAGATTCTTTTCTTTTGTGACATTTGTTCAAATAAATAATAAAGGTAACAGGAGGAAGAAGTTGATTCATTCTTCTTACTTTGCATCTAAATTTTACCAGTGTGGCTTGTTTTTAGTCACATTTATTCACAGTGCAGTATCCCTGGTACATGAAATGCATCCTGGGTAATGGATAACTGTTAGTTAAGTGCAGTAATATTTGACCTTTACTCCTGAATAAAGATTGGCTACTGAAAGATAATCTTTTATGTTGAATTTGGAATGTAAAGGAAAGGATTGAGGCCATGGAAAGAGTGCAGCTGAGTAGAAATCTATGAATATTTCATGTTGCGTAAGGGGTTGGAAACTTGCTGTGACAGTACTCTAACCCTTGTCTTATAATAGTTTCAAAGAACATTGTGATCAGCATCTGAGGACATCAGGCAAGAAAGACTTTTTTATCAACTACAACAATTAAATTATAATACAGATGTCTTTACTTAAAGCTGTTACCTAGATTAACTGAACCAAATGTTCATGTTCTTGAAGCATAAGCCTGGCCCTCTTCTAATTCAGACATCTTTACTAGTCTATCATCTTCATTGGGGTTCAGAGTACTAGTTACTCTCAGAGCCACTATTTTGCCTGGAATCCAGGAAGTGGATTGAGAGGAGGAATATGAATGCCAATCTCAGCACAGAGTATTGATAACTTCACAGTGGGCCCTTGTCTAATTAATTGAATGTGTATTTTTTCTTCCAGGATATATCAATTTTATAAAACCAGAAATTTAGCTAATGAACAGCAACTTATTGAGAAATGGAAAAGAAAATATCAGGCTAACCAAATATGTCAAAATTATATCAACTGTTACTGCTTAATATCTGCTATGATTTCCATTAAATTTTCCCAATATATTATGCTAATTAAGTAAATTCCATCATGATTCTTGCTGGACCAATGAGGCAACTGGGATAGACAGATGCTCAGACATTTCTGAGATTATACAGTGAATAGCCAATTGAAACCAGGCATGTCAAATATCTTACTTCTGCAACTAGTGGAGAAATCAATGGTAGAAACAAAAAAAGATAGCAAAGTCAATGATAAAAGTCAATGACACCAAAGAAAAGACCCTAGACAAGGTATTTGTGTGGTAGAAATCTCATATAGAAAAGGAAAACAGATATATAAATATGAAGCTTGGACCCTTTTGAAGAATTTAGAGAAGAGTAGCATTTTGAACAAATAGGAAGGATAGATGCATTGTGGGGTTGTTGTGCAGCCAAAGGCAAAGGTTTATCTTTGATAAACAGCAGATAAAGGAGAAAATTGGTTCAATTAAAATTTCCAAGTAATTGTTGGACTTGCCTAGTGTGTACCATGTCAACCTTAATAGACTATGCATTCTTGGGTGGGAGGGATCTTGGCAATTAGACACTAAATTTTTTGCCTACAACAATATTTCATCCTGGTACTTTCCTAGCCCCTTGAGTGGCCTAGCCTGGCATTTATTGATGTCAGGAGCTTAAAAGTTTGTGGAGGTTACCTACATTCCTCTGTGTCCTGACTTCTGTGGGATTCACCAACTTCCTCTGACACTTTGAGAACCAGGAAAGTGGCAAGTGTAGTGCCTGTGGGTTTAGGGAGGAGATTACAGGTATTGCACTTTTGGGAATATTTGGATTAGCTAACTGACACAAGCAGAATAGGAACCTAATCAAAAGCCAGGAAGGAAGGAAGACATTAATACCTGGTGCACAGTCCAGCTGCCGCTGTAACTTTTAGTGTGGAAAGCAACAGAAGCAAAAAATTAGACTTCAAAATACCAAATAATCTGATTTCAAAAATGGGGTAAAGATCTAAACAGAGAATTCTTAACAGAAGAATCTCAAATGGCCAAAAGACACTTAAGGAAATGTTCAACATATTTAACCATCAGAGAAATGCAAATCAAAATGACTCTGAGATTCCATCTTACACCTGTCAGAATGTCCAAGATCAAAACCACTAATGATAGCTTATGCTGCTCTGGATACAGAGTAAGGGGAACATTCCTTCATTGCTGATGGTAATGCAGGCTTGTACAATCCCTTTGGAAGTCAGTATGGTGGTTTCTCAGAAAACTGGGTATCAACCTACCTTAAGACCCAACAATACCACTCGAGAATATATCAAAGGGTGATCAATCATACTACAGGACCATTGTTCAGCTATGTTCATAGCAGCATTATTTGTAATAACATGAAGCTAGAAACAAGCTAGATGCCCTTCAACCAAATAATGGATCAAGAAAATGTGATGAATTTACACAAGGAGTACTATTCAGCAGTAAAAAGAAATAACATCTTCAAACTTGCATGCAAATGGATGGAACTAGAAAAAAACACAACCTGAGTGAGGTAACCCAGAACCAGAAAGATGCACATGGTATGTACTCACTCATAAGTAGATACTAGCTGTTAAACAAAGGATAAAGAGACTATATTCCATGACCACAGAGAAGCTAAGTAACAAGGAGGACCCAAAAAGAAGCATATATAGAGCTCCCTGGGAAAGGGAGACAAGATCTCCTGAGAAAATTGGGAACATGAGTGTCAGGGGGAGAAGGGAGAGCAGAAGGGTAGAAGGAGGGGAGAAGAGAAGGGGGGCAGGATAACGTGAGAGAACAGAATAGATGAGATGGGGCAAGATAGAAAGAAACCAGGCACTACAGAAATTCCCAGAAATCAACAAGAATGATCTCAGCTAAGACCTAAGAAATAGTGAAGAGGGTGCCTGAACTGGCCTTGCCCTGTAGTCAGATTGATGACTATCTTAAATGTCACCATAGAACCTTCATCCAGCAACTGATGGAAACAGAGGCAGAGATCCACAGTAGAGCACTGGACTGAGCTCCCTAAGTCCAGCCAAAGAGTAGGAGGAATGAGAATGTGAGCAAAAAGGTCAAGACCACCCACTGAAAGAACTTACCTGAGCTAATTGGAGTCCACCAATTCTGGTCTGACAGGAAAGGAAAGGAACAAGCATAGGACCAAACTAGGCCCTCTGAATGTGGGTGACAGTTGTATGACTGGGGCAGACTGTGGGTCCACTGACAGTGAGACCAGGATTTATCCCTATTGCTTGGGCTGACTTGACTTTCTTGAACCCATTCTCTTTGGAGGGATATCTTGCTCAGCCTACATATAGTGGGGGCAGCCTTGGTCCTATCTCAAAGCAGTGTGCTAGATTTTGTTGACTCCCCATGGGAAGCCTTACCCTTTCTTAGGGGTGGAGTGGAAGGGAGAAGTTGGAGGAAATGGGAGGAGGGGAAGGAGTGGGAGCTGGGATTGGTATGTAAAATGAGAAAAGATAGGGGTTTTTTTTGAAAAAATATCTTAAAAAATAAAAAGAAGAACTGTGGACAACTACAACTGAAGGAAGTATATTCAGTAGAAGAATTAAGAGAACCATTGATTTCTCTAGACAGTTTAAAGATGCCTTTAGGGTGGTTATAAGTGCAAAATTAGGTGTTTCTAGGAAACCCATAAACCTGCCCAAGACTGCAGATTTTCAGCAGACTTACAATTATGTGCTAACAGGTGTCGGGAAAGGAAGAATGAGTTTTATGTCTGCAATAGAAGTGACATATAATTTCAGAGCCAGTGATTTCACTTTGAAAGAAAAAAAAAACAACACTGTGCTCTATCACTGTTAGTTTATAATAAAACAGAGCTTGACCTGCAAGTTAATAAAGAAAGCATGTTTACTAATTAGCTTTATTCTTCTTGTCCCATGTTAATTGCAAAAGATCCATCTATCTCACTTATGAATATGTTAATTTATGTCAGAGAGGCACAAGTTTTGAGTACGTAAACTCTCCCTTTAATTAGATCAAAGGAAGGTCCATCACAGTTTCACAGGATGGATTCTAATTTTTAATCAGTAAAATAAGTTTGCCTTCTGAATGACATCTTCTCTTGACAGTTGGAAAGCACTAATTAACAGACATAACTGTATTAATTGCATTATACCACTACATTCTTATCAGTTAGCTTATGTTCCCTCTCGCTAACACAAACAGTCGTGGCTTCAGTGGAGTTACTTCGTGAATGTCTTTCTAGTACTAACCACGCATCAACGTGTGTAAAATCTCTAATGTTTCTATAGGGAGTTCTACATAATAGGCGTAGCCTCTCTTTTGAATCATGCCTTGCTCTTTAGGATAATTAAGTCCTTAAATCTGCACTATCAGAATTTCGGCTTCCTGAGAGATAGAGAATACATTTATTCATTTTAAAATAAAGAGTTAGAAATTTTCCTTTAGGAATCTTTTCATAATATATTAAATGGAAATCTATAGCCTACTACACAGTCTAAAATTCATAACAATTAAAATTTTATATCTTGAAAAAATGAGGTAGTTAAGACTTTAAAAGGTAGGGAATGTCTTGGTAAAGTTCTGTGCTCCTGGCCAGAGATCTGCAAAGTTTTTAATACAAAACCACAAGGTCTGAAGGGACCCCACTTCCATAACAGGTCTTCATTGCTGCCATATGCCTGTTCTGGTATCAACATTCAGTTAAGGCACCTAAGAAAAGAAGACTTGTGGCCTTATAGATTACACCCTGAGTCACAAGAAAAGCTGCCAATCTGTGATAACTTTGAATACACATATGTGGATGGGACATCTTTGCTTTTCTTCAAGGTAAAATTTCTTACTCATGCGGTTGATGCAGTTCATGCAGAGGATGAACAGCTCTCGAGATAACATGTCCTTCCTTTCATTAGCACCTTTAAGGCAAATTACTTCATGCCTTGTGGAACTTCTCTGCCTTAGGAACTTTAGGGTGTTCCTTGCTTTGGGAGCAAGACTATCCAAAAACACTGCCAAGAAAATTGTGATGACTGAGTTTGCTCTAAGGACTAGCCCAGTACTCCAAGACTGGAGGTAGGAAGGATCAGAATCACACAGGTGAGAAAGTATCAGGGACAGCTGCAGCTGCCCCACCTAGGGGGCAATTAAGGCAGGACCGTGTATCCTTTCACTCCATGTAATCAAAATTGGTCAGTGCTTGGAGATATTAGCTCTGCAGTCTTTCTGTGTCTAAGTGAACTGTGTATATCCAATCTGTTATTCTGTAATCTTCTATCAGCTACCAGAACCCTATGAGTTCATAGCATAGAAAGAACTGACATTTATGAAAATACCACCCTTGCACTTTGGAGGTGCTGGAGAGCACACGAGCACACTCCACATATTAAATGTACGAGGCACAAATGTCAGTTTCTAGAGTAGGCAACTTTTTACACAAACTCATTTATCATCATCAAGTATTATGCTAATTTAAAGGTAAACTTTCCACTTAGTCTTTCTCCTGGTGTCTGCTGTTTTTTAACCATCCTTTCCCACACTACACCCCCAAGGAGAAAACATAAATAGCACAAATTCATAGCGAGA
Organism: Ondatra zibethicus; assembly: GCA_004026605.1. NCBI lineage: Eukaryota > Metazoa > Chordata > Mammalia > Rodentia > Cricetidae > Ondatra > Ondatra zibethicus. Next base: position 100,697 of record PVIU01002895.1, read on the forward strand.
GCAGAGAAAGACTGAATGAAGAAGGCCAGAGCCAGGTGAAAAGGGCAGCTGAAGGGCTTCTGACAAGCCGGTTTCATTATCACAGTTATTTCCTTGTAGGCATTCATTAAAATGTCAGCTGTGTGAAGGAGGACCAATATGTTCCTCCCCTGATTTCACCTGGGACTTTCTCCCCAGACTCCCCAGCAAATAAAGCCTATGTTTAGGTATCAGTCTCTGCGGTCTTTCGGTTCACGCTTGTCCATGGCCATGAACATCACTAAAATACAGTTTCAGATGTCTCCACTCCTGAAATTACAGGGCATAAAGAACAAGGTATTTTCTATGAACTGTAGCATGAATCTCCAGATGCTGCTACAGAACTAAAATGTTTAATTTTCCTTGGGGCTGTAGTGTTAGAGTGTGAAAAGTTACATTTGTTATTCAAAGTCAGATTTGAACTCTTCCCACTCTTTGTGGTTGGAAAGCCTCTGCAACTGTTTATGGACTTTATTTCGTGAACACAAGTTTTGTTTCTAGTTTATCTGACGTTGACTAGATATCTAGAGATTTATTATGAACTAGTATTTTCTCAGATGCAGTGATAAACATTACCTTTGTTTTTGATGAGTAAGTACAAAAATAAACACAGGAGAAACAAAAGATTTAAACAGAAGCAGAGCCTCGGACCCTCCATGGATGGCCTGGCACTGATTATGTGCTTGGATGTGGCCAGAGGTACACTCAGACTGAAGTGAGCCCTGCTTTTCTAACAAATAGGCCCCTGTCATTTGTCAGTCGTTAAATTCATCTGTCATCCCAAGGCCAGAATGATGAAATGGGCTGATCTTAGCTTAGTTTCTATTTTCTCCCCATTAGTTTCCTATTATTGAGAAGGAAAATGATTGAGTGAGATCTATTAAGAGAACATGTAGGAATCTGCCATGTAGGCACCAGCAGGTAGTTGGCTCCCAGGTTACTGCACTTTTGAGCAATGAAGACTGTTGGAATTGATGCTACTTCTCATTTCTTCCCTGCCTTCAAGATATTGCAATATGACACCAGAACCTCAAAGTCTGCTATTTTAATTTATTACATTTAAGTATTCATGCATCTATGTATGTATGCACCCTTCCATATCTATCTATCTATCTATCTATCTATCTATCTATCTATCTATCTATCTATCTATCTATCTATCTATCTATCCATCCATCTATGTAACTAGTGCATGTGTGTACCAAGACACACATGTGAAAGTCAAAGAACAGTTTGCAGAAATCATTTCTTACCTTTAACAACGTAGAATGGAACTCAGAATATTCAGCTTTATGGCAGGTGCCATTTCCATTTCCTGCCAAACCATCTCAGAGCCCATACTTACCAGACCGTCCAAGATCAACTCAGGCCTCTCTCTGATAATATCTGATTGACCTCTGCTTGCCTGCCTGTTAATATACAAACCAGTTTCTATTGACTTCATGCCTGTTAGAAATCTTCTCAATCTAGGCATCACTTCTATAATTCAGGGATTTAACTCAGTATTATTCTTACTTTTACTTCTTTTTTTTTTGCTATAGCAATTTTTACAATGTTTAATGTCAAGTTATTATCAAGTGTCTCTTGCTGAATTTAATAGACTTTAATTTCCGTTTTCCCTTTGAATGTTTGTGGCCTCTCTTCAATAAGGAGTTAAGTATGGATTTCTTAGCATCACTTTATTTAAAGAGAGAGTCGCTTGCTTATTTATTTATATATTTTCTTATTCATCTGCAAAAGGAACTGGAGTAATTAAGCCATCTGTCATCTTATTTAGCAAACTTTAATTTGAAAATTTTTGAGTTAACGGCAAAATTTCTTTTTAAAAAGATAAAAATATCTCTTCCAGAATTTTAAAGTGACACTTTAAGTGACTCTGTTAGTGAAACCTGAAAACTGCTTCACATATTTATATTTTAAGGTATGTTTTTCAGTACCTGACCTCTGATGTGCTACAGTGATATACTTTGGATACAGGAAACAAGGTAAAATCATTATACAGCAGAGAGGACATGTGGTTTGGAGGCTTTCAGGTCTGAATTCTGGTCTACTGAAACCTCTGAGATTAGCTAGGCACAGAAACTAGTTTTACAGGTTCTCATCATTAAAGAATTACACATAAAAGTTGTGGAAAACACTTGAATGACAGTGAGCTCTCCATTGAATTTGTGGTCTGTTTTTACCTCTGGCAGCTTCTAGGTTATTCAGTCCCCGAGAGAGGAATCCTATGCAGTTATTGTGAGAAAAGATCATAGGACTATGGAAGGACATCTTCCTACACATACATGAACCTACGGATGTGACAACTGTGTGACACTCTGGGCACTATGTGGGTGATTCAGGCATTAACCTATTCTCTTCGGTTGGGGAGATGCCTACAGACCACAGAAGGGGAACTATTAGAGTGTGTGGTCACCTAAAAGGAAACTAATGGAACCTAAGAGAGGATGCATATGGCTTCTATTTCCCTAGAACCCCCAAAATGACTATGAGAAATTTAATTCTAGAGTAAAAGAACCTGGATCATTCCACATTCAGGAAGGAACCTCTTGAAGATATTAAATGAATGAAAGCTGGTAAGCTTTGACAAAGGGAAAATGAAAGAGCAGAGGCAAGGCCATGTTGATGGAGCAGGGTTAGTACAGCATCCATATGGATATATAGACAAGCTCAAATAATTCTGGTCTTCATAGATTGTGGCAATCAGAGTTGCAACATTATAGGGAAGAGGATGAAAACAATGGCTCTAAAGCCAGGATTTGAACCCACTGTATGACTTTCCATCTATGTGACATTGAGCACACCCCTCAGTCTTTCTGAAAACTTTTCATATTGCATTTTATAAATGGGTTGAGCAAATACTTCCTCATAGCTATTTCATCTAGATAAAATCATCTATAAATATAAAGTCCTAGGACAGTTTCAGAAACACAGCAACTGCTATGTGCTGCCCACCTTTATTATTTTGCCTTTCTTCTTAAGGGGCACAGGAGTCTTGTCTTGTTTTTTGGGTGTTCAGAAGAAGGCAGAGTCTTACTTCAAACTGATTTGGCTCAAAAGACTAATACCATTCATGAGTCAATCACAGGAACATGAGATAACTGAATGTGAACCTCATGATGCTTCCTTGGGAATGCAGCATAAGCATCCAACCACCCCTGATGGCACGGTATGTATAGAGCTATGGATTGACCTAGGAGAAAAAGCTGAGTTGAGGTTCGACACCTGCTGGTACAGGCTGTGCAGTTCACTTTCTCCATGAGCATCAGGGAAGAATGTCTGGGTTTTCTTATCAGCTTGGCTAGACAGGGAGTAAGAGAGGGTAAGTTGGAGATGGGAAACCACCAAAAGCAGCTAACTAACCTAATGTTCTAAGAATGTTGGTGATGACAAATCTGGCTCAAAAATTCTCTCTCCTCAGTAACCATTTTTTTTTTGCCTTTCATACTTTCTTTTTAAAGATGGAGGACATTTTAGTTCCAGACAACGAATTGTTTTTTGGCATAGGAGGTCCTTCTGACTATGTGTTGCTTTCATTGGTTGAATAAAGAAACTGCCTTGGCTTTTTGATAGGACAGAACTTAGATAGGCGGGGAAAAGAGAACTGAATGCTGGGAGAAGGAAGGCAGGCAGAGAGAGCCGCCATGAAGCTGCCAGGTCAGACATGCTGAATCCTTCCCAGTAATCCACGACTTCGTGGTGACACACACAGATTATTAAAAATTGGTTGAATCAAGATGTGAGAGTTAGCCAATAAGAGGCTAGATATAATGGGCCAGGCAGTAATTTAATTAATACAATTTCTATGTGGTTATTTCGGAGGTTAAGCTAGCCGGGTGGTGGAATGCAGCCCACTTGCCTCTTACTACACTTTTTATTGTCTTGATTCCACAGACCATTTGACCAGGTGCATTGTGTCTATATACAAAGTCAGTTTTTGGTAATTCGCATTGCCTAAGTGAACTCTATCCCAGCAGGGATACAGTTTTTATCAAACATTGGCAATCTATCCAACACTGACTGAGGGTTCTTCCACGGGCTTTTTACACACTGACCATTTTTATATTTGTATTTGAAATTATTTTTAAAATGAACCCAATAACAGATGTCCCTTAACGGGATGAGCTATAATTTAATTAATAGTTAATATTGCAGTATTATTTTTCTCTCTTTTTCTATGCTCTTATCTATTAGCTTAACATAGGCTAAAGCCATTGAATTTAAAAATGTAAGAACACAGGGTAGGAAGGGATGTCTACGTTCTTTTTTGTTTGCCTGTTCAGGATCCTTTAGTGCCCCTTTCCATGTGACACTGGTTTGCTGGTCTGAAACTCTAAGTAAGCTGATGTTTATTCCTCTCCACATTCAAGCAAACAAAGGGGACATTCTTTGACTTCATTCTAATGTTGGATTACATAACTCTGTATGTAGCATATATTACATTATGATAACTGGAATTTATCTTTTTAATTTCTGTGTAAGACTGACCTCCATATCTCAACTTGTTCTACATATTTCCTGTTCCTGGTTTCCTTAGCAAACAGGAAGGCTCCACCACCAAATTCTCAGTCAATGAACTGTGCATAGTCCATCATCCTCTCACTTTGCCCTTTTTGCTGAAACTGCTGTGTATTAACTTTTTGAGAACCGAGTCTTTTTGAATGCACTCCTTCCTAGGCCAGGAGGGATGGGGGTGGGCCTTGGACTTCCAACAGGGCAGGGCACCATGCCCTCTTTCAAGGAAGAAGGGGGAGGGAGGAGGGGTGGGGGGTAGTGGGAGGGGACCGGGATAAGGGGAAGAAAGGAAAAAAAATTTTATTTCTTTAATTATGTTCTTGAATGGAAAAAATAAAACAAAACAATGTATGGAAAAAAAAACAAAAAACTTCTCAATCAGTTTTTCTATTTTAATTTACATTTTAATCAAATTAATACATTCACATGCTTAAAATACTGAGGGTTATGGTAGAATCTATGACAGAACATGGCAGCTCCCAACCGCTTCCCAGCCTCACTATTCCTTCTCTTCCATTTCCAATGTCAACATTCACAACTCTAAACAATAGTTTGGGCTATTATTTCTCAGTTATCAACTTCAGACAGTATTTGTGAGCCTGCATGGAAGATTTTATCATGCATACTATCTCTCATTCCCCATTTTCCCAAACCTCACACTAAATTTAGTTACCTCCCATGGCTGACCCCAAAGCCTTGGTCCTTCAGCTTAGGCCACTCTTTTCTCTTTTTCCAGACAGGACAAATTCCTTGTGCCTTGTATTGAGAGACAAGGACATTCGTGCTCACAGATATCCAATTGCCTTTCCCCGGCTAGATCTTTCTCCCTGGCTGCAATTTTGACAAAGTGAAAGTCAATAATGTTACAGTTCTCCTTACTTGTAACAGATCATTTTCTGTAAATTATAGTTACTTCTAAAATTAAAACAAATGAACATTACCTATTATTAACTCATGGATACATATTTGCAGAGCAAAATTCTGTCCTACCCCCACTTTTTTAAAATTTTGGATCTGGGAGACAGGTTGACCTCCAACTTCCTTGCACTCCTGTCTCTGGTTCTTTCTGCTTCTACCTTCCCAGTGCTGGGATATTAGTTGCTCTGGCTACAGTCTGTTCTCTGCAGCATTTCCCATATAATTCTGTCTCATTTATACAATTCTGCTTTTATTTGCATTGCCTCATGCCCTCCCCCAGCAATAGTGCAGTAGTTTCTAACTGTTCACCAGGTTAAGGGTCTCCTTGCTCATCCTGAGCTTTCAGTCCTGCAAGATCACCTTCCTAAGATGCAGCTCCATTCACAACAGAGCTGCTTCAAATCCTTCCCTCAATTAGTTCAAAACTCTTGTCAGAATTGGTAATGGGACTTAAAATCTTCATGACTTGCATACCTACATCTCTGTCCCCAAGTTTTGCATCCATCATTTTATTCTCTCTCTTCTCTATTAAATCCCTCCAGTCCAGGTCTTATCTTTTGCTAATAACTGGCCAAAGTTTCCTTAAAGGATCAGATCAAATGTTGTCTTCATTCCAATGCAGTCTTGCCTGGCACTCCTGTGCTTTAAGATTGTCTTATACCATTTTTACTTTTGTACCTATTTAGTAGCCTTCTTAGACTGTGTCTGGGGTGGGATCTGAAATTTACTCTCTGATTCAGCAGACTGAACACTATTCACACGCAATTATTTTAGAAATAATTTGTTGACTTGAACATATTTTGATTTTTCCCTATACTGATAAGAATGTTGGCATGATCAAGGAATTTTTTTGTGTACTCGTCTGTTTGGAAGACTGGAAACTAAGGGAGAATTTTAAAAAAAAGGTCTTTTGGTTTGGAAATAACTGGCTCTTACTGGAAAGAAACATTATACAAGTGAAGAATACTTTATCTTTAGAAAGTGATTAAGTATTTCTTCTGTTGTGGACTCTAGAAAGATGTAGCACTTTGGAAAACATGCCAGACAACTTCCTTTATACTTGGATGACTAGCAAATGCTGCACGAGCCAGTGTCAGGTATTTCTCCTCTGCATTCAATTTCTTCTTGGTTCAGATGCAGCCAGTCTGGAATTTCATTTTGTTTCACAGATGTGAACATAATGACTCTCAGCTTTCAGCAATATGCACTCTGTCTGTGACAGTTCGTCTGCAGGTGGGTATCCCTGCCATGTCCCAGATGAATCTCCACGACCCAGCTTCTGGACCTATTTCTAACATGAGCTTTCCTCTTTTTATCTTGTATAAATGTGAGCAATTTTGACAACCCTTTTATCATTGAATTTTCTTTTCAGAAACTATTATTCTAGAGAGCCTGTTATTTTTCAAAAATATACATCTTTTATTTCAGTTTTCTAAGCCTTATTTCCATAGCATAAGAATAGCAGCTGATCTAAGAAATAATGAACTTACTAGTATTTTTGTGGCTAGACTGTATAACTAGAATTTATACTTCATTTTGTGGCTATTTGGGTTTCTCTCTAACTATGAATTGAATCAAATGATGAAAAAGAAATCCTTGCCATACAAAGAAAGATGCTAATCAGTATGCCATTTGTGTGTCTGGTGCACTTGTCCTAAAGACTGGAAGTTTTATACTTGGCTTCCATGTATAAAGCATTCTCCTCTGTAACTCAGAACCTTTAGTGAAAAGCGGAGCAGATGCAGAGGGAGACACTGGGCTGTGCAGGATACTGTGGTGTGCTCACAACACATTCTCCCGGGGTGCTCGGTGCAGTGCAACTCCTCTGCTCCTCTGTATACATTATTAGCTAGATACTGTTGATCAAGTTCGGAAATGGTAGTAGTATTATTACCTACTTTGTCTTGCTTTTGGGAAGATTAAGTGAGTTCATATACATCACTTTAGAAGGATGTTTGATACAGGCAAGACTGCCAATGACTTTTCCAATTTGTGTTAGGTTTGGTTCTCTGAGAAAGTTGATTAATGAAGAGAAATTTCTTCCTTTATTATCACATTGTAGCAGTTTAGAACTGCTGCTACGATGTGAAAGACGGAAGCCTGGCAATACCAACAGTGTAGTTGTGTCTGAGCCAAAAGCCTGTGACCCAAAGGGGACACTAGTTTATGTCCTAGTCTAAGGCTGAAGGCCCCAAACCCAGGTATGTTGATGTATGAAGGAAGGCCAAATTATGTACTGGCTCAGGAAAGGGCAAATTTACCTACCTCCTCCTTTTGGTTCTGGTGGATTTTGGACAGGTTGAATTTGCCCACCCACATTTATACAGATGAATCACCTCTATTTAGTTTATTGATTCAAATGTTAATCCCTGCCGGAAACAGACTCACAGAAATGGTGTGTTATCAACACTCTAGGCACCTAGTTGAGACATAAAAGAGACCAAAACACAATATAATTATTTTCATTATTTATTATTATTTGAAAGTGGAGGCAAAATTCTCGTGTTGATATGACAGCAAAACCCACTGCATTTTTTGTGTCCATTCATTCATTTGACATAATTTGTTATTTTACTTTTCCTGCTTGTTTTATAAGTTTCCTTTTAAATACTGTGTGATTTCTCTTGAATGCTGTAGACACAGATGAAATATATGCAGTTTAATGCCCATGAGCCCCACATGTCTGGGCCCTACCTCTACTCTCCCTCCCTCCCTTCCATTTCTGCTCACAAGCCTTCTTGTCACCCCTCTTTTTGCTTGCAGCTTCCTGGGTTTCCTACTTCCTTATTTTCTGACCATTAGCTGAGTTCTCTGGAACTGAGTCAGGCCGTGGGCAGGTCTGTTACTCAGTGGCAGTGGGAAGGAGACAAGGCAGAGAAATATTATTCCTACATAGGTTTTTACATATTAATATTCTCTCTACTTGGGGAAGAAATGCTAACCTGCTAGATTGCCATTTTGAAATTCATAATGAAGAGAAATTAGGCATCCCAGAGAGACTGTTAGGAGCAGATCCAACTGAAGCTGTAGTTAGATTTACAAGAACTCAGAAAACTAACTCTAGGCTGTCAAATCCAGATCAGGATGTTTTACTTAATAAATGGGGGTGGTCAGGAAAAAATATTCCTACTATCATATAAAATGGGCATTAATTTTAATTTTATCCCTTAAGTTTTCACTCTTGAGGCATTAGGAGATTTGTGTATGTATTTATCAGTTTTGTCAGTCTTCACTGAGAATGAGCCCTGAGTTGTCTTTAGAAAGTATGGTTCTTCCTAGTAGAGTGTGTGAGTCATCTGAGTTACCACACAAAGAACCTGGAAGACAAGAGCACAGCCTGAAGTGCTGGCAGCGAGCTTACATAGTGCGAGGATAGACAGGACACATACGTGCTTTTGGGTAGGGGGTTAATGCCTGCTAGAAAGAAAGGTAAACATGTGCGATTCTCTATGGTTTTAAAGCTTCTTATCATCTGGGTGGTGGGGACCTCAGTCTCCTCAGAGGAGCACTGATATTCCTCCCAGAAGACACTGAGGCTGCAGACTTTGTTGTGTTGTTTCTACACGACCCAAACGAGAGGCAAGCAGGTTGGTATGCATTGCTTGTTGGTTGAGAACAAGATCCTAAGTGACTTGACGCCAGCATCATTTCATGTTCAGACTATTACATTACAAGGTACACTGCTTTTTTAGGAACCATGAGAAGCAAAGCTCAAAGATGTCCCCAAGTTCCTTAACTTCTGATCTGTCCTCTGTTCCAAGTTTCTTCATGACTTTTCTATTGCTGCTATAAAACACTAAGGTCAACTTAAGGAAGACTTCCGATGACTATGGTTTCAAAGGGATGAAAATTGACCATGTAAGTTTGGAAACTTGTCAGCAAGAGGCAGGCATAGCAGAGAGAGCAAGAAATGAGCCATCATATCTTTCTCACAAAAACAAAGAGGGAAATGGCAGTAGCTCAGAGCTACATAGTCTCAAAGCCTTCCTCCAGTGAAATAATTCCTAAAGCAAGACCATACCACCTAGACCTCAAACAATCCCTGGAACCAAATGTTCAAATCCTGAGCTTATTGCAGACAATTCTCCTTCAAGTCACCACACCAAGCACTCAATCAATCATCTGGTGAGTCTCAGAAGACATTTTGTAGATGGAATTTCCCAAATTATTTGACTGTAAGACAGGAAGATTGCTCTGGGTGGGCCTCACTTAATCTGGTGAGTTTCTACAAGGTACAGGATTCTTCCTCACAAAATTGTTTGAGGGAATCAATACAAAGGAAGTTCTTTGTTACTATATTTGATGATGGAAAGCATATTTATATAACATGAGGGCCTGATTGGTTTCTGTCCTCCCACCAGGAACTATGGATATTTTTCTTTGTTTAAAAAAAAAAAGAGGGGAAGTGGTGCGGGAAAATTGTCAGTATTCTGTCAATCACGTTTTAAATAAACGCTGATTGGCCATTAGCCAGGCAAGATGTATAGGTGGGAAAACCAGACAGGAAGTAGAGGTCGGGCAATAAGAACAGGAGTATTCTGGGAAGAAGGAAGCTCCCTCGCCAGTCCTTCCCAGACCACCGCAGAAGCAGGATGTGACCTGCCCCGCTGAAAAAGGTACTGAGCCACGTGGCTAACATAGATAAGAATAACAGGTTAATATAAGTTATAAGATCTAATATGAAGCCTGAGCTAATGAGCCAATCAGTTTATCATTAATGTGGACTCTGTGTAATTTCTTTGGGACCTAATGACCGTGGGACCTGGTGGGAGGACAGAAACCAACCGTGCCCTCATGTTACAGAATGGCACCCACGTGGATAACTGCATCCACAGAAAGCCTGAGAAAGCTTGGGAAAGAATAGAGTAAAGCATGTTTTCTTGGTAGCAGCAATTTCTCCAGTCTGCTCTGCTTGCTAGAGGCAAGCAAGTGCTCTCATCTAAGAGAGGCTTCCTGACTCAGCTTTAGCTGTAAAGCATGAAGCTCTTTAAGAGGTCCTGCCAAGAAACACTTAAGTAGTGTTGATAAAAACCTGACCACATGCTTTTCGGTTTTCAGCAGTAACAGGAAAAAAGCTGCGCTGTTTTAAAATGCCGGCTTTCTGGGCCAGCCTGCCAGAGCAAACTCTGACTCTTTGAGACAGGAGGTTTGGCTACAGAGAGAGCATTTGAGTGTTGTTTGTGGACACACTGTTGCAGCTTGCTTGCTGGCAAGTACCTTGAAATTCCATAGAGTTGTGGCAATAAACGTGGCTTCAGCTGGTACCTAAGCCATGAGGCTGAAATCTCAGAAAGCTAAGAAATGAGCTAGATCTAGCCTTCAAAGACCACAGCTTTAATCCTCTCCATATTGCTTAGCAAATTAAAGACTCATGTAGTCAGAAAAAGAGAGATATTCAGCAAAGAGAGATTCAAAGACAAAGAAAACCTCTAAATGGTTTACAGTGTGTTAAAAATATATGCAGGCTAAAGGTTAAAGTTCTTAAAGTAAAAAAGAAATAAAGAGAGTAGTTGGGTGTGGTGGTACACACCTTTAATCATAACACTTGGGAGGCAGAGGTAGATTGACCTCTGTGACTTCAAGGTGTGGTAGCACACATCTTTAATCCCAATGCCTGGGAGGCAGAGACAGACAGATCTCTGTGAGTTCAAGGTGTGGTAGCATACACCTTTAATCTCAGCGCTGAGGAGGCAGAGACAGGCAGATCTCTGTAAGTTCAAAGACAGCCTTGTCTACAGAGGGAATTCCAGGACAAAGATACACAGAAACCCTGTCTCGAAAAGACAAAAATTAAAAATAAAAGAAATAGAGTTAAAATAAAGCCACATAAAGATGGAAAACACACAAAGAATCTTGATACTGTATGTTATTATGCTCTCTTTGAATTGCTTGAATGCTGAGGAAGGAGCAATAGCTGCTAAAAGATATTTGCTTATAAATGCTGCTGAACTAACCCAAGAAACGTATTTTGAAAATACCTTGACTTCAAAATTGAAGTCAAAGGTATGTTACTTTGGAGAAGAGATTTTGCTTTTGTTTCCACAGGAAATGAGAGACTGTGGATTCATTCTGAGTTAAGAAAAATCAGGTTTGATCAAGGAAGACCACCTGAGAAATCTCCGGTAGGAACAGATGGCCTGGATGTTTGAGTTCTACATCCAGAACAGATTCAAGACTGCTGCCTGAGATGATCAAGCCTCACAGGACACTCCAGTCAGGACTATATCTTATTCAAAATTTTCTTTAGGTCCCCATAAGATTATCAGTGCTCCCAACCAGCTGGAAGTAGCCTGGAATACTATGCCCACATTCCCAAAAAATGAACTATGGATATTTTCCTTTGTTAAAAAAAGGGGGGGGAAGTGGTGCGGGAGATTTGTCTATATTCTGTCAATCATGTTTTAAATAAACGCTGATTGGCCAGGCAGGAAGTATAGGCAGGTCAACCAGAAAGGAAGTAAAGGTGGGGCGATGATAACAGGAGAATGCTGGGAAGGAGGAAGCCCATTCCTCCCGAGTACTGCCCAAACCACCAAAGAATCAGAATGTGACCTGCCCCACTGAAAAAGGTACTGAGCCATGTGGCTAACATAGATAGGGATAATGGCTTAATATAAGCTACAAGAGCTAATAAGAAGCCTGAGCTAATGGGCCAATCAGTTTTATAATCTAATGTAGACTCTCTGTGTGATTTTCTCTGGGACTAAATGGCTGGCGGATCAGGCAGGACAGAAACCCCAACAACCAACCAGGCCCTCATGTTACATATTTGAGAAGTGGAAGCTGACTCTTGGAATTAAAATTGTCCCTTTGACAATAACTAGCAAAGAAACAGAGACTTCTCTTCTATAACTGTAAGGAACAGTGACAGAAATCTATTGTAAGTTCCATGAGAGAATGAGCAGCATATTGATTTCAGCATTTTGTGTTGGAGGAGGCTGCTTGTTGGTTCTTGACTGCCCAGCTAGCTTAGACCCAAAATAATCACACAGAAGCTATATTAATTAAATTACTGCTTGACCCATTAGCTGTAGCTTCTTATTGGCTAACTTGTATATAAATTTAACCTATTTCTATTAATCTGTATATTGCCACATGGCTATGGCTTACCGGGTAAAGTTCTATCTCTGGCAGCTCTATGGCTTCTCTCTAACTCTTTCTTCTTCCCCCTTGGCTATAGGCCAAGCCAGTTTCTCTATTCATTAACAAATAAAAGCAGACAGAATAAAAATAGACAGAAGGACCTCCTACACCAATTTTGAGGGTCAGAAGACTCAGTTACACTACTCCATGATGTGTTCATACGAAGATAAATGGGTATTTTTGTAAGGACTAAGTTTATGATCAATAAAAGAAATAATATGGTGGTTGCAGTGTGGTTTGGAGCATTGACATCAAATTAAATATACATGTTTCTTTTATGAGAATCTAAAGTATGAACTTCTATATATCTTTACTACCTACCCACCCCCAGGTTCTCTCATACTTGGGAGTACATGCTGGTAAAATGAAGGAAGAACAAACTCTTAACTCAGACATACTTTAGTGTGTGTGTGTGTGTGTGTGTGTGCTAAGACTTCCAGGAATTGTAAAGAATGGTATACATCTTTGATTTATATGAGCCACATATAACTCTCTTCTGTAATGAAAATTCCCTCAGTCCCTGCGTGAAGTGCCAAGCTACTCTGTGCTTGGATTTTTGTTGGGAAATAACTAATTTTAGCTTTCTGGCAAGTTTCCAGATGTTTTTCACAATCCTGTGTTTAAACCTTCTCCTTTCTCTTAAATAATCCTTGTCAATAGAGTGTATTTTTATAGGCAACTGAATCACTGCTGCTAAACTTGTCGTATTAATGAAGAAGTCAGAGCTGTCCCTGTAGGGCTGTAAGAAAGAGCTTATAGTATCTGGTGAGAGCCCTGCCACTTGGCAGGAGAAATCATTGAACACAGTTTATTGGATCAGAACCCATTATCCAAGCTGTGTCGTGAGATTGCTAGTCTCCCCATTTTACTACATACGTGTACAAGTTGCCAGGCCAGGTTTTGAATGTCCCTGTGAGAAATAAGGTCTCTTTGGTTACTCTGGTCCTAGAAGAGTTGTATGGTATTGTATATACCAGTGAAAACATATATGATACTAATGTGATTTATTTTTGAATGAATCTTAAGATTGTTCTAAATCTTAAGGACATGTAAAATTTTATAATAGGTTCTGGAGGTCAATAATGTATTCTCAGCACTTTGCAAAGCACAGGCTGGTGGATTAATGTGAATATTAGACCAACTTGGGTTACATAGCAAGATTTTTGTCTCCAAAACAGTAACAAAAGTAAGAAAACATGTAAATCTTATACACCACAGTAACATCTTAGTTTGCCACTTGAATCACTATTTTTTCTAAGCAAGAGAGAAATCATGTTAAACCTTGTGCTATTAGCTCTGCACATCTGTCTTATATTTAAGTGACCACATGAAATACTTTGTTCAGAGGTGCATCATATTTTAAGAGAAAGAGAGTTTTGTATGTTTATCTAAGCTTACAGACAGGAGAGAGAGAAAGCATGGCCTCTCTGACTGCTGAGCCAAGTCAACATGGAGGCCAAGCAATTAGCACAACACAAAGGCTGTCTTTACAGTACCCAGCAAACCTCCATTGTCTCATTGCTCCCTGCAGTCTTGACAAGTTTTCTCATGGTCTAAGTAACAGCGGTTTGGAAAATAAACAACTTCCATGGCACATAGCTAGAACTATCTTTGGGGTATCTAGATGGGGCTTATGCTCATTGGGCCCCAACCAACCTTTGTCATCAGGCTGGTGAAAACCCTTGTCATGTTTCATGTGAATGAACTCGAATGACACAGAGAGGAGCAGCAATCTTGGGTTTTCATCAGTGTCACATAGAGTGGGTGAAGGCTTTTCAATGGCAATTGGCGAGGAATTTACAGAAACAGCTTTTCTGTGTGAATGAATTCTGGAGATCGTCTAAGCATGGAGATGAGATGGGCTATCTTCTGCTCCTTACATGACAGTGAGATTCAACTTGGTGAAGTGCTGCAATGTTATCCTAAAACAGTCCTGGTACCAAATAAGGGAGGGATAGGTGTACTCCTGTGTTTGGATGACCAACATCAAATCCAGGCATTTTTCAATCTTTCTTTTTATAAACCTATGAAGCAGCAACATTCTTGAGAACAAAACCCTACAGGGAAGGAGGATGTACCTAATTACTATTGCCAAGGCAAGGAGAATGTCTTGACGAGATTGAACTGAAGCAGAAGTCTACATCCAAATACTCAAAATAAGGTTATGATTCTCCTTTGTAGGGATCCTGCTCTACTACAGATTTATCACAATTATTTCACTTAGAAAAATCCTGTTGGTTTTTATCCTCTTTTATTCCCCCCAAATTAGTTAATATTTGGCTAATGAAGATTACCAACTAAAAAGGCTTCCAAGCGTGCATTCTAGAGAACCATTTCCCTATTGAGTGATAACTTTAGAATATAGGAGCATTGGAGCCACTTGATTAATGGCATATGGGTCATTTGTAATGAGCTCTATGATGTTGGACAATTATTACTTAGATTAGTGCTGTTCACTGAATAAGATGCTGGTGAGAATTTCAGGTCATTGTACCTTGCATGTGGATGGGGACTACGTATTGATATAATACGTAGATTTGCTCTTATCCAGAAGCGACTGTAGAAATTCCTCATTAAGGTTAGGCTGTGCCTAGTACACTTTGTATTACAGCAGTGTCATATATTTCATTGAATGCCATTTTTGAAATAATAGCAATGGTAACTTAGAACCTGATTGAATTTTAAATTACTGTGTACCTAATATGTGAATATTAATTCATATATTCAAATTTTAGCAACTCTTCATTTATTTCTTCCTCTCTTCTTCCTTAAAAAATATAACAAATATACTACTCAAAGAAAAAGTCTAAAAATTGTTTTTCCTTTATTATTATACTGAAATGATACACTAATTCCTGAATCTAAAAGGATTTATTTTTGATTTATTCTTTGGCAGAAGACAGCTTGTTATGACAAGTCACCAGGGTTCATGACTTTATACCTCTTTGTGCTGCACTGTAGCTGAGGCAGATATAAAAAACACAGGCCCAGGCTGTATAATAGGAAAGATAATTCTACACACTTTGAAGTCAGGATTGTGAAATACTGTCTGCACTGTCCACTGGATTGATAGTCTCTGTGATTTTCTCTGAGATTTGGTTTGAAATTTATAAAACTGGCGTTCTGTAGCATATGATAATTGGCATGAGGATTAAGTGAAATAATGTATATGAAGCCCAGGGTTTATAGCGCATTGTGAGTTTTCAGAAATTGCCATTATCAATAGTGGTAGCAGGAAAAAATGTAACAATTTTCTGAGGTGTGAGTCATCATCCTAAAGGTTACAGGAGAACCAATATTTGGACCATGACCTTCACCTGTTCCTGCCAGTGTCTGCATTTGGGTGACATCTATTTGGCAAGATTTGCCTCCAGCTTTTCACATTGCTTTAGAGTCCTGTGAAGCAGAGCAATGAGGAAACTAGTAAGTTAGCTGAGCCCTATCCCACAACAACTTAGGTTGTTCTAAGCAATGATCCAAGTAAGCACTGAAAAATAACACAGAGAACTGATGCCTATGTATATAGCTCCTCACCTGATGCTCCCTTCTTAAAATGGTGATATGTCTATCCAATCCTCATTTCAGAGACTTTGGCAAGTCCAAAACAGACACTATGCAATGTTACTGTAGCTGAACCAGTGAACTTAGAAAAATACCTTTCTGAAAGGGGTGTTGGAAGTTAGCTAAACGTGTTCTCAAGGAACCATTTCACTAATATATTTGACAAAAAAGTCATACTGTCCTTTCCAGAACATCTGAACAGAGCTCAGTTTGTGGGAGACTCCTGAGTAGTTTGATCTGCCATTATCCAAACTCCGTTCCCTATTGACCATTTTACACTACTGTTTCAAAAACAGGCAAAGAATAAAACAAAATAATGAACATTTTTAAATGAAATAATCAATTTGATTGATTGTTTTATGAGAGGACGCAGTTTATATATCACTTGTCAGTAATATAACATTTTAAACTGCGATAAACACACAGAGATATCGTCCATTTTTGACGAGACCCATTCTCTACTGTGATCAAGAGACTATGCAGCGTACATGGGGAACCTTCAGCAGTTTCCATACATGCTAATGAGTGTTTACGTTTGTCTACTGCCATCATGATCACTGTAATTAAATATAAACAGAAATAATTCTGATCACAGTTCTGAGTCTAATTTATGTTCAAAAATTATAATGTAAAATATAAAGAATATAATGATATATCTTTATCAAACACAGTAAGCCAAACAAAACAAAACATGATCTCTGTAAGTTATGTTGGACTTCCTTTGGAAAAAAATGAACAATCAAAAATTGTAGTGGTTGGCATGTTAGCTAGCTATCACGAAGAGATGCTATAGAAAAATTACAGAAAACTAAGTTGCTTCATGGAGATTTAGTTTCACATCTCTGGGGTTTTCTAAATAAGATGATTACCCACAATGTTGTAATTTTAGCTTTGCCAGTGTTATAACTGAACAAATGAAATCTTTTCTTTCCCTCTCTTTCTTTGTATGTGTGTATGGCATGTTTCCATCTCTGGATCACATCTGTCTTCCAAATTACAAAAGACTTGAGAAAAATCTTCAAGAGTTTCATTTAGCTTTAATTGTTGTTTTGACAATCAAAGAAACATATACTTTATTAAAGAGATTTGTTTTGGTTATGTATATAAAGTTATAAGTATGTTTTAAGGCAATGATATTAATAAATGAGTTTGTAGGTTTTAGAATATTTTCCTGAGTTATTCTTTAAAGATCTTACAAATCTTAGAGAAACAGCTAATTCACACATTAGCATCTAAGTGATCATTTTTGTGAATCATTTCTGGGCATTTCAGTGTGGAGTTTAAATCAATTCTGAGTTGAACTCAGGTAAAATTCTCTAATGTCATCGAACTCTTCCTTGCCAAATCACTTTATCTTATTATCTCAGTCTGTCTACAAGAAAGAGGAGGCAACATGGTCATTCCTCTTAAGATTGTTTCCCATATATACACAAGTATTACTAAAATCTAGTTTTGATCTACAAAAGAAAATTTCAGATGCTTTTTTCTTTTCTAAAACTTGAGCAATGGGAAGTCAGAATTAGTTACTAGACAACAACATTGTGTGAGTATAACTTCTCTAGAACTATGTCTGGGAAATGTTTTGGAGGGTGCTGAGAATGAAGCATTGTTAAGTTCTAATTTATGTGCATTCAGACTCTTTAAAGCAGCTGTCAACTCTCTTGTGACTTTGTCTTTAGGGAGCCCCAGGTCCCCTTCAGTTCTGACCAATGGCCAGAGCATCATGTCCGAGATGATTACTGCCAACACTCTTGTGATTCTAAGATGTCCATTCTCTGTGGGCTTAAAGTCAGCTCTATGATTTGCTTTATTCATGGAAGTGCTGCTATGCTACCATCTATGTAATATCAAGATTGCTGCAGGTGAAATATGCTTAATATTTTATAGTATACATGGAAGTGGGTGGGTATTATATACTTAGAAAGAATAATCAGAAAATCCTCAAATTTGTGAGCTAAGAGATCTTTGGCATAATACTACAAAAGATGAATTTATAAAATTGTGCTTGGAAAGAAAAGAATAAAATGTCTCTGTACAGCAATGCATTTTGAGATAATATGCCCATTTCATCTATAGAGTTTTGTCTGAAAAGTGTCTCAACTTTCTGAGACAGAGTGACAGCAAATAACATAGTGCAGTGATCTGCTGCATTACATAGTAGGTGTGGAAAGGGTCTCCTTGATGTTATAATTATACTCTGGATTTCAAACGTTGAAGTTTCCTAAAAGTTGAGCTATAACTAGATAGACTTTTAAATTCACCCAAAACAAAATCTGTAATTTATTTTCTCATTACCTTTTTATGAGGTCTCACAGCCACCATAATTCCTTTTGTGCTTTGAGATTTACAGGTTAGGTCCTATGAAAGGGCACCTGTGTGACCCTCTAGGCCAGCGCTGTGTCACTTTCCTTTCTATTTCTTGTCTATAAAAATTAATGAAGGCATATTTACATAATAGTGCCCTTCTAATGTCCATATGACTCAAGCATAGACTCTCAACTAATTTTACCAGTGCTGCTCCTGAATTTAGACATTTCAATCAAGTGGAATAACACAGAGGAGGGTATTGGTAAGGCTTATTGTCCTATGTGCTAGATTTCAAATAGAATTAGAATAGTGATAGGATTCCATCTGGGATATTACCAAAAATGTGGTGTGTTACTATGAATATTATTTGTTCACAGTATTACTCAGAAATTGATTGCACCTGACTGCTACTGTGAGTCCAAGAACACTCTTGTTTGACTAAAGGAGACTTCAGTATCAGAGTCCTATGCTATTCAATAGAAGGAGGTGCCAGGGAGGGCAGCGTTTTGCCTGCCTGGAAAAAATTTAAATAGCCCTACATTGTGGGTGCTTTTTAGATTTCTTAAGGTATTTTTTAGCTAAAAAAAAAAACCCAGCATTCACAACAGAAATTTTATTCTCCCATCTTTTATGTTTTACCTTCTAATTTACTACATAATAGAAATAGCATTTTCTGCCCTAGTGTTTGAAAAAATAGTCTATACTGAATAGTGTTTTTTTCCCCCTTAAAGAATCCTTTAAACAATGTTAACAATATTTGGACTTCAACATAAAATATTACCTTTTTATTCCATGATAATAATGACTATCTGATAATAGATACACATATAAAGAGAGAAAAGAAAGAAACCCCAAACAAACCACACCATCCAGTTTCAGCCAAGCTGCCAAATCCTATTACAGATTCAATCCTATTAAAACGTTCCCAGGTTTAAGCCTGCTTTGGAGTTTTTCATAGGAGTGCATGACCCCTGCCCAAACCCCTACATGTGTGGTCAGGGACCTCAGGATAATCGTAAACTGCCTGGACTCCCATTAATCTCGCACAGTCAGATATTAGTGCTTGTAAATCAGCACCCAAACAAGGACAATGGTTAAAGCCATCAATAGTCTTTTAATGAGGCAGATCAGAAACAAATGAAAGCAGCAGGACCCTAGGATTTGCTGAGGAGGGGAAGGGAAGGCCATAAGCTTTGTCTGATTTCTTATAGAAAAAAGTAGATGGATTTAGTCCAGGTCCTGTCTCGAAACTACTGCACCCACTGTTAAAGAAAATATAAAACAAGATTATTTCAAGGAATTCCCTTCATTTTCTTTGTTAGAGACATAGCAGCTGGCACTTTATCTCCCTTTCTCTTTATCGTCCAGCACAAACACATATCAACATATGTACATTAAAGTGCACATATTTAAAAGAAGAGGCCTTTGCAAATAATAACTGAAAGAAAATACATTAGGCAATGACCAGTTACAGTTTGTCAAGAATTTTAATTACTTATCAGCATACTTGCAGGCTTTTTTTATGCTTTTGAAATTCCCACAGATGGTTTTTGTCCATTAGAAAAGGGAGGAGGAAACATCTTGTTTTATAATTCCTTCTTTTAAAGAAAGAGAAAAATAAAGCAAGATAGGATTTATTATGTAGCACGCATGTGCAGCAGCATTATAATGGTTGCCAAGCAACCTAAAGGAGCTATATCATAGTGGGGGGGGCAAATGAACAGATGCATGGGATTAAATACAGAACAGGGAGAAGGAGTCAGCCCTGAAATGAGCTCACCTTGGCATGCTACTTCCTCATGATGATTTACTCCTATTTGAATACATTTATCTTGAATATCTCCTTTTGATATTTCTAGGGGGGTGGAACTTTGGTTTTTGCTACCTTTTTTGTTAGCTGCTTAAGTAAAAGATTCAAAAAAAAAAACCCAGATGTTTGAAATGCTTATAAAATTCACTGCTGCCAGTTACAGTCTTACAAGTCTATATTTTAAGGAGCAGAAGGGTAGATAAACAGGCGTTCTACTTTTGTTCTGACATCACCCAACAAAAATGTACACGTTCAAATACATCGATTTGTGCAAGGTGCTCTCAAACCATGTTCACTTCAAGTTGATAACTTGTAAGGTACCTTCACTACTATCATATCAAAGTATCCCTACATGTACCTATTCAATTTTATGTTTATGCACACACAAAAGTTTAGTTGGCAACTACACACACACATACTACAGGAACCTATAGTTAAAAAATAAAATATTTCTTCTTTATGTGTATTTATGTCATACAAAAGATGTTTGTTATAGACATGAAACCTTTACTAGTCTTTTATTGGACAAAGACCGATGTTACCATATTCATAAACCAACTGAAATGATTGACTTAAAGATATCTGCTCCTCTATAAAGCTTTCATTAATGTCTATGGGTAGGTTTGTGCATGTGCATGTATGTATGTACAGCATGTATGTACCTGGTGCCCATGGAGATCAGAAGAGTCTTCAGATCCCCTGAAACTATAGTTGAAGGTGGCTGTAAGCTATTATATGGGTGTTGTGATCCCACCTCACTTTCTTTGCATGAGTAACAAGTGCTCTTCACTGTTAACCCATATGTTAAGGTCTGTCTGCCATTACATAATAATACCCAACCAATTTGTAAATAGGAAATAGGAAAAACTATAATGCTCTGCATTCGATAACAGATATACACGGGTAACGCAATCACATGTAGAGCCAGTCCTCTGTGTTGAATTCTAGGAGCTAGCCTAACATCATCACAGTCCTGAAATCTTGTGTAGTTTTATTCCCTCAAATTGGATGTGGGAACAAACAATAAGCTATTTTCAAGCTCACCCAAATTGTTTAAGAAATAAAGAAGACAGAAAATTAATGTGTCTTCAAAGAGTGGCTACGAAGTAGAGAGCATTGAACTGGAGAAGGCTCAGCCCATGACATCGCAGAGATGACAGTTATGAACTGCTGGCCCTTAAGAACTGTCCACCACACAGAATGAAAGGTCTTCTTAACCCAAGAGGCCAGTGACAGCAGAATTCACACCACTAAGGAAGTGCATTACTTTCTCCTTTACAGCAACAAGATGTAGACTCGACTGAGGTAGCATTTGGAACTTTGTTTTTGGGCTGTGTGATGAAATTGCAGCGCCTTCATTCTTAGCAAGGAATGGCACTGGGTTTGCATTTTAATCACAGATTGACATTTAGCTATTGGGGAATTATACTATGTCTACTAATGTGCATTCCATCTCCCCTGCCTGAATGAGATCACCTTACACTCACTGGCACTGATGCAAACATTTCGAGCTGAGTGCTCAGAAGAGGCTGGAGTACAAATGCTACATAATTCATTATCCTGGGAAACACGATTTCAAAGCCATATAATGCGAGGTGCTCTCAAGTGTTTCCGAGGCAGGAGAGTATACCACAGCAATGGTGAAGTGACTGTTTACATCAACCTGATACCACTTGTTCCCTTCCACAGCCAATAAGTCCACTACTGTTTTATTTCAGTCAGTTCTACTGACTGGATTCGGCAGATCCGTCCTCAAAGCCAAAGGAAAAAAAAAAACAAAAAATCATTTGTTTCTGTAAGGTGAAAGACAGCTGTGTGAGAGAAATGGTTCTTAAATATTATTCTCTGCATTAACATAAGGTTTTTAAAACCCAGTCAATTTGCATTTTAGAAAACAAACTTTAGTGTCCACATTGGCACACCCCTCCCACCTCACTCTTGTCAATTACCAAAAGGGGGCAGTGCCCCTCTCCCCGTTCCTTTAAGAAGCATGTGTGGACCTAGCTCTGCATTGCTACTTTCATGTGTGTTGTTATTTTCTCTGGGACTAAATGTGGATTGATGTTCCTCTGGCATTTATTAAAAGCAGCAACAAGGAAAAATGCAATTTCAAAAAGCTCAGGATTAATTATACAAATTATCATGTAAAGCATCAGAATTCCTCTTTGATGAGGAAATTCACAGCAGTCAAAACTGCAGTCACTTCACTGAGCAATCCAGCTCCACAAGCACTGTCAGAACCCAGACACCTAGCTCCTCCAGACATTCTGCTTTCCTGGCCAGGGGCCACAGAGGGCATACAGATTAAGTCTAACGTGGAAAAAATCCTAAAAAGATCCTAATGAACACATCTGACAAGGTTTTCACCAACCCAATAGCCCAGACCTGTCTCTCATTTCTTTCCAAAGCCTGGCCTAATAACAAGGGCAAGGCTAAGAATCTGAAAGAGAGGTTGCCAATCACTTTTACACCTGGCATTTGGAAATAGAGTAGCTTTTTATCCACAAGGATTTATGGACACTTTTTCCCAAGATGCCTTTCAAAGCCCACTCTAGGCCATTGTCTCAATTGTTTCATTCCCATCAAAACCAATGGTCTCATTTAAAAAAAAAAAAAAACAACAAAAACCAAAAAAACTCCTCGTTTTGAAAAACAACAGGGCATAGATAGCTTTGCCACAGTTGTATGCAAAAGGAATGTTGTTCTGTTTTTCTCATAAGTAGGGTTTAATTCTAAAGCTTAAGCCTTCTCAGCTTCCTGCTCACTCTGTGTAGTCCATTCAGGAAGGCTTCTCTTAGCCTTTTCCTACACTGTTGATCAGTGCTATCATGATAGAGTGATAGGTTTCTTCCCATCTTGATCGCCAGGTTCCCCAACTTTTAGGAAATGAGGTCAAATTCCTTTTTTTTTTAAATCTTTTTATTTTTTGGAAAGACAATGGAAAATATAGGCAAGGATGGTTTGAAACTATTATGCTTGTTTAAAAATCAATTGTTTTATCGTTCTTTCTTTTTGAACATGGTTTTTATATAGCAGGAGGACAGATTTCTTTTTCTACATTTGCAGAGTACTAAAGAGTGTATTCCTCACTCTGATATTTTGCTTAGAGCCTAGGTCACTCTGTTGGGGTACAGCAAAAGAGTAAATCTCCTATAACATATTGGCCACCACAGAATAAAGTGATCAATGTTCATCTAGTAGATCTGAGTTGCAGAGTGAGTTTTGTTTAATGAACTTTAGTTTATTGCTTATATAGTTTTAATACATATGATTAAAAGTAGAATTCAGGTGAACTTAAATTCAAGAAAAATGTGAGAATCTATTTGGTAGGGTATTATAATATATTTTAGTGTTAAAAATGACCTTATTCATAAAGAAACTTGAATGTAGAGACACACAGGACTCACTGGGGTTCAGTGTGCTCTTGAAAGCAAAGTCAAGCAATGGTTTAACCACAACTGGATCTCAGAGTTGTAACCCTGAGCTACAGTATACAGAAGTACTCATCTCAAAAGAGACTCTAATTTCTCATCTATCCAATAGCTGTTTCACAGAACGCCGCAGAATAACAGATATAGCCATGCTCAACATGCTTGGCAGAAATGTTGTAGAACACTACCCACAGGGCATAACAGCTGCAAAGTTCATTAGATCACCTGTGCCTGCTTTCAAGAGACCAACAAATGCTCAGAAAAGGGCTTGTTTGTTATTCAGAGAAAGGCAAGGTGAGGGGTATTGGATAGTCACCTGAGAGTCACACTTCTACTTCTGGTACCTCCCAGCCCTTTGTATGCAGTTAGGGCACAATTACACATGTGTTGTAAGAGTCTTCTTGTGTGTGCCCACCTGCCCAGGCTCCCAAAATAACCACACAGAGACTATATTATTTGCAATATTGTTTGGCCAATAGCTTAAGCGTATTTGTGGCTAACTCTTATATCCTAAACTAACCCATCTCCATTTGTGTATTGCCACATGGCTGTGGCTTACCTGAAAAGTTTCGGCATGTCTGTCTCTGGTGGCAGCTCCGTGGCTTCTCTCCTACTCCACCTTCTTTCTTCCAGCATTCAGTTTAGTTTTCTCCACCTACCTAAGTTCTGCCTTGTACAGGCTTAAGAAAGTTTCTTTATTAACCAGTGGTAATCACAGCATATAGAGGGGAATCCCACTTTACACAGGGTTTCCTGAGGAACTACAGTATAGAGAGAGTGAGAGTAGAATAAAAGCAGTCCAGGTAAGGGTAAGTTGTCACCTATGCAGGGGTGAGACTTTCTTGTGATGCAGCTGTTTTTGGTTAATCTTTACTCCCCAAAGTAATGGCTCACCCATGTTCTGTCAGTAAGCCTACATTATTGATTCCCCACATTATACTTTGGTAGAAATGTGGGGATGTTTTTGTTTTTGTTTCTTCTTCTTTTTTTATCTTTAGGAACTTTGGAGGAGAGGCTAAATCTTTGTTTATACCTCCCCAAGAAAATGAATGTTCTTATAATCTAGCCTTGCATTAAAATTCATAAGAATATGTGACTGCTTCTTGAAAAGCATAAGTGCCCAAACCACTGTGCTGTAAGTTTGACAACTGTGGTAGTGTGTTTTGATACCACTCCTGTATAGAGTTTGCATTACCAATTGAACATTCCTTTTTCATGTTATACTTTTACATCTGATTTTGAAAGTTTTCCGAACATACCTCTGATTCCCCAGACTTAATTCTTTCCGCCTTTCCCCCTGACCTTGAAATCAACTTCTACACACACTCACACACACAGACACAGACACACACACACACACGCAGAGACATAGACACACACACAAACATGCATGTGTGTGTGTTCTTGTGTGTGTTCCAATATAATCTCATTAAATGTTCTTTTTTTAAATTTATTGCATTTTACTTTTTTGTTTTGTTTTGTTTCAAGACTGGGTTTCTCTGTAGCTTTAGAACCTGTCCTGGAACTCACTCTGTACAGTGTGCTAGCCTCAAGCTCATAGAGATCTTCCTGCGTCTGCCTCTGGAGTTTTGGGATTAAGGTGTGACAGCTCTTAAATTCATTTTACGTAACAACCAGTTTCCACTCCCTACCCTCTTCACACTCCCCCTCCTCACCTCAGCTCTAACCCACCCCCATTCACTCCTCAGAAAATATAAAGCCTCCTATTGGGAGTCAACAACTGTAACATGAGGGCCTGCTTATTGGGGTTTCTGTCCTGCCCAGTTCCCACAGTCATTTGGCCCCAATGAAAATCACACAGAGGTCTCTAGAAGATTATAAACTGATTGGCCCATTAGCTCAGGCTTCTTATTAGCTCTTGTAGCTTATATTAACCCATTATTCTTATCTATGTTAGCCACATGGCTCAATACTTTTTTCAGCGGGGCAGGTCACATCCTGCTTCCTCCGTGGTCTGGGCAGGTCTCGGGAGGAATGGGCTTCCTCCTTCCCAGCATTCTTCTGCTTTCATCACCCCACCTTTACTTCCTGTCTGGTTGACCAGCCTATACTTCCTACCTGGCCAATCAGCATTGGCAAGATACTTAGGCCTGGGGATCCCAGGTGTTCATGGGGATGTCCCCAGCTAGGTATTCAGGCAGCAGAGGAGAGGGTGCCAGAACTAGCCTTGTACCATAGTCACATTGATGATTATCTTATTACCATTATAGAAATTTCATCCGATGGATGGAGATAGAGACAGAGACCCACATTCACATCAGAGCAATGGATTGAGCCCCCAAGGTGCAGTTGAAGAGCAGAAGGTGGGAGAAGATGAGTTAGGAAGTTAGAACCGTGAGGGGCTGGTCCACCTACTGAGACAGTGTGCCTGAACTAATGGGAGCGCACCAATCCAGCTGGACTGGGACTGACTCAGCATTTATTTAAAACATGATTGACAGAATACAGACAATTTTCCTGTACCAAATAAAGTCTGACAAATTAAACTGAGGCAGAACCAAGCTCCTCCTCCACTGCACCCAGATTGAAGAAGGCATCCCACCATAGGGAATGGGTTCCAAAAAGTCAGCTCATGCACCAGGGACCACAAACAGACCAAGATACACAACTGTCACCCTTATGCAGCAGGTCTAGTTCAGTCCCATGCAGGCTCCCCAGCTATCTAAATAGAGTCCTAGAGTCCTTGATGTCCCTGGATATCTCAGGTCATTTGTCTCTGTGGAATTCCCCCATTATGATCTTGACCCTCCTTGCTCATAATCCCTCTTAACTCTCTTTGACTGCACTAACATGGTTCTTGGATGTAGATCGCTGCATCTGTTTCCATCAGTTACATCACATCAGGTTCTGTGATGACAAGAAAAGGAGATCAATGGGATGCAGAATGGAAACGAAGAAGTCAAACTTTTGCTATTTGCAGAAGACATGATAAGTATACATAAGTGACCCAAGAATTCTACCAGGGAACTGCTATATCTGAGAAACACCTTCAGTAATGTGGTGGGATAAAAGATTAACTCAAAAAAGAGAAAAATCAGTTGCCCTCCTATATACAAATGATAAATGGGTCAAGAAAGAAATCAGAGAAACATCACCCTTCAAAATAACTACAAATAATACAAAGTATTTTGGGGTAACTCTAACCAAACAAGTAAAAGATCTATATGACAAAATATTTAAGTCTTTGAAGAAAGAAACTGAAAATATCAGAAAATAGAAAGATCTCCCAAGCTCTTGGATAGGTAGGATCAACATAAAAATATTGCAATCTTACCAAAAGCAATCTACAGATTCAGTGCAATCCCCATCAAAATATAAGCACAATTATTCACAGACCTTGAAAGAACAATGCTCAACTTCATATGGAAAAACAAAAAACCTAAGATAGCTAACATAATCCTGTACAAAGGAACTTGTGGAGGCATCACCTTCTCTGACTTCAAGTTGTACTCTAGAGCTATTGTAATAAAAACAGACACAATGGAATAGAATTGAAGGCCATGACATTAATCCACACACCTATGAACACCTGATTTTTGACAAAGAAGCCAAAACTATACAATTCGAAAAAAGAATTCATCTTCAATAAATGGTGCTGGCATAACTGAATGTCAGCATGTAGAAAACTACAAATAGATTATACTATCGTCCTGTACAAAACTCAAGTTCAAGTGGATCAAAGACTTCAACATAAATCCAGTTACACTGAACCTGATAGAAGAGAAAGGGGAAAGTAGCCTTGAATTCATTGGCACAAAAGACCAAAATAAAAGACCGATAGCACAGACACTAGAGCAACAATCATTAAATGGGACCTTCTGAAGCTGAGAAACTTGTGTAAGGTACAGGACACAGTAATAAGACAAAATGGCAACCTACATAATTGCAAAAGATCTTCACAAATCTCACACCTGACAGAGGGCTGATCTCCAAAATATATTAAGAACTCAAAAACTTGACTTCAAAGTATCAAACAATCCAAATAAAAAGTGGGATACAGATCTAAACACAGAATTCTCAACATAAGAATCTTAAATGGCCAAAAGACATTTAAGAAATTGCTCAATGACTTTAATTATCAGAGAAATGCAAATCAAAATGATTTGAGATACCATATTACACCTGTCAGAAGGGCTAACATCAAAAATACTGATGACAGGTCATGGTGGAGAGGATGTGGAGTAAGGGGAGAACAGACATTTATATGTGGTTACTTGCTTGTGAAGGTCAGAGGATTACTCTATAGAGTCAGTTCTCTCCTGCCACCTTGTGGGATCTGGATGTTGAACTCAGGTCATCTGTCCTACATACAAACTCCTCTACCTTCTGAGTCATCCCTCAGGCCTTTTGTAGTCTATGTAAAAGAAACAAACTACAAAAAACTTATTCCTTCTGCCTATAACACTCTTTCCCCTCCATTCTATTATCAATGTCCCCCTTCAATATATCCCCCATCTAGAAGGTTTAACATCATTCTGTTTCCTCTGCCTATTAGACATAAAGTCACTTTCTATTGTATTATCTCATTATAATTATTGGCATAAAACTGGTGATTATTAATCATGTTTTCCTGATAAATTTTTGAATGCTCACTGTCTTTCTCAGCAGGATCTAAGCTATTTGGGAGTAAACATATCTGTATTATTTATTGCTATATCCTCATAGCCTAAGCAATACCTAGCACATAATACAAGGTCACAGATATTGGTAAAATAACAAATAGTTGATGATGGCTATGCAGTCATAATTCTGGAATTAAGGACCTCAGTTCTTTCATTTTTGATTTACTAGTACTAAGCATAACTTGGTGACTGCCCCAAAACTGGATATTTGGAAATGAATAAATTACAAAAACATTTCTTGCTGGAATGGTTCCAAAAGTCTTCATGAAGCAGGCATTTTTGCTAAATCTGAGTGGGTGACAAAAGACAATTTCTAGCAATGAGCATAATGTGAGAGAAAGTTTCAAATGAAAAGTTTTAATTCCTACAAACAATGATTGCTCAGTAAGGTAAACTGGAATATATGAAAGGCATAATATAGCCTAAAGATGGCAGAGACTTTTTCTACTGCTGTAAAGAGATACCATGTTCAAGGCAATTTATAAAAGGAAACATGTAATTGGGGTCTTGCTTACAGTTTTAGAGGGTTATTCAATAACCTTTAGGGTGGGGAGCATGACAGGAGGTAGTCAGGCAGGCATGTTGCTAGTGCAGCAGCTTAGAGTTTATATCTGATCCACAAGCAGAAGGCAGAGGGAGAAAGACTGGGTATGGTGTAGGTTTTTGAAACTTCAAAACCTCTAACAAAGTGACTTGTACCCTCCAATAAGACCATACGTCCTAATCATCTATAATCAGTCTACCAACTGGGAACCAAATACAGAACTATATGATCCTATGGGGGACATTCTCCTTCACACTATCCAAGGTTCCAGAGACAGAAATAACTAACTCCAAATCCTGAAAAAGGATATAAATTATGTATGTATTCAATAGCTAATTAAGAAGAATAATAGGTTCATACCTGTGCTTTAAGACATGTAAACAGCAGCTTTATATAACATAAGTCAATAAGAATATGAATAAAGGAAGAGGTTAGAAGGTAGTATAAAAATTTAGAATGATATACCACAAACAAAATTAGAATCATGGCAAATGTGAAAAGAAATACAAGACCAAGAAAAAAATCATACACACACACACACACACACACACACACACAGAGAGAGAGAGAGAGAGAGGGGGGGGATGGGTAATTCAGTTCTTATTGTCAAATATTCAGAGTAAAGCACATTTGAGTTCCCAAAGGTAGATGATTGAAAGAATGGAGGGTGTGTTAAGAAGAACTGAGAAGCCAGAAGAAACTAAGATTTGATACATAAACATTTCCATAGGACAAGTGGATCAGGGGACTTTCTGTTTGGAGACCATAGTGGAAGAGATTCTTACTACAAAGAAGAGACAGACAATGCAAACTTCCAATCAAAGGTTTCCAGAATCATGAAATCATATGAACTATTATTTTACTTTTGTTTTCTGCAACTAGCTTTGGAATAACATCTCTGATGCTATTACAGTTGTACTACTTGATATGGTAGCCCCTAGCACATAAACACTATTTGAAAGATGATTAGTCAAAAGTAACATGTGGTAGAAAGTGTGGAACATAGGAGTTTGAAAGTTTAGTATGAAAAGAGATATGTGAATATATATATAAAAAGTTACATGTTGAAATATTGCGTAAAAAAATCTCATGTTTTCAAATTAAATTTATCTGTCATAGGCTGATTTCTATCCAATGTAAAGATCATACAATGAATCCCTATCTTGACTAGAGATGGCCTACTAAAGAGAAATTAAGGTTAAATGGGATCATCAAAGTGTAGTGGAAACCAACAGAAGAAGCAAAGACTCAGAGAAACATGCACAGAAAAAAAGCTATGAAGACCAGCATAGATGTGGCCATCCACAGACCAGTGAAATCTTAGCAGATCCAATATTTCAAGCATCTTGCTTGACCTTGAGTTCCTGTCTCAAGAACTGCCTGTTGGATTTTGCTAAGGTAGTCTGAAAATACTAATGTATGAATATTTTAATTTTATAGGATATGACTACTAATACCTTTAAAATGATCACTATAGTGTATATCTAAGACTTGAAGATTAATTCCATGAGATAACCTTGCTTTGAGATCTAGGGATAATGTGCAGATGGTTTCCTAGCAGGTAATATGAGATCACAAATAGCAGAAAAAACAAAATGGTGCTTGGTTTGGGCTGAGAAAAGATGTGGTAGTAAGGGCTTGTATTTCTGGGTTATTATCTCTAAGTTCCAAAAATTCTTAATTAACTTGTTTTCATTTTTATCAGAATTGGGTCCCTAAGTATCAATCACAACTTTTCCACTGCCTTAAAGTAGGATATGAAGAGATTATTTGAACTAACCCTAAGCCATGTTAGGTTCTATTTAGTGCATTTTGTCCCTTAATTTTTCTTTTCTTTCCTTTCTTTTTTTTTTAATTTTTTTCCGATTTTGGTTTGTCATGATAGGGTTTTTCTTTGTATCTCGGGCTGTCCTGAAACTCGTTATGTAGACCAGGTTGGCCTCAAATTCACAGAGACTGACCTGCCTTTACATCCCTGAGTGCTGAGACTAAAGACATGCACCACCATCACTCAGCATAATTTTGAAGAAATATGTAGTCAAGAAGAAAAACTGGTGACTATGGACCATGGTCTAGTTTATAATCACTGGGGTTACTTATATATGACTAAGAAATTTACCAGACTGAAATATTTGGGATATCTACAGGCAGCTTGATAACTTTGATATTTGAAAAAAAGGAAGGAAGAAAGTTCTGGAAAAACTGAAGATGTGTATTCAAAGACAATTTGATTTAGTTTGTGTGTCCCTGGGTGTTAGAGGATAAAATGAGTTACACTTAGCAGTACTACACTATAACATTTTCATATTTTCCCTTCTCCTCCAACCCCAAGTCCTACCTGGTTCAAAATCTCAGAAATGCAGGACATTTTCACAAAGTAGTAATAAACAGGCAGACAGACAGTCTCTTCAGGTCAACTGGCTGCTTTATTTTGGTTTCTCACAGAGAGGCAAGCAACAGAAGTTCAACTTCCTTGGACACAAATAGAGACTGCAACAGAAAGCCATCCATTCCTGACTCTCACAGCTCATGTTTGGGGGCATGCTCAACACAGTATCAGACAGTGTGTTTATAGGAAGCTGAACTGGGTTTTTCTGTGGTGTTTGGACCCAAAGTCCTTTGTAATTGCAAAATCACAAAGAAATTTATAACATTACAATTTAATTAAAGCTTTTGGTTTTGAGGAAATAGAGAATAAATCATTTAATGTCATTTGTATATTTTTGGATAAAAGGTCATTATACTACTGTGGTGTAACCTCAATCTATTTCTTCTATTGATCTGGTGGCTAGATAAGGAAATGTTAAAATGGGTTTTTAACACTGTAATTCTTTTGTATTTTTAACCCCTGTGAAAATTATTATTTCAACATGTTTATATCTTTGGGTATAAATATGATTTTGAATTATCTCTTATTAATCAAGGAATTAATAAAAATATGAGTATTCTTGGGGATGGAAGGATGGCTCTGTGCCTTAGAGCATATTTTACTCCTGTAGATGATCCATGTTCAGTTACCAGCACCTACTGGTGGCACAAAGCCATCAGTAAATGCAATTCCAGAGGGCTTGACTCTGTCTTCTTACCTCCAAGGCACAACACATGTGGTGCACATACATACAAAGCTAAACACTTATACACATAAAGGTAAAAATAAATCTAAAAATTTTGAAAGTATGAGTATCACCTACCCCTTTTATAGAAATGTACTACAAAATTAAGGTGAATATTATATTATTTGAAAAGTATGCTTACTGGTCACATAACCCGAAGTTTAGTTAAATTCCTGTCAGCTGAACTGTAAGAAATTAAAGATCCAAGATAAAATGTGCTCCCATGCTTCAAATCTGACCAATTCCATTACGTGCACTATTGAAGTATGAAAATTTTTCTCCTCGATCAAAATGCTGCTGAGAATTTAGATCTTTTTTTCCTTTTAAAAACAACAAGAACAAAACATGACTACTCCTGTTATGAAAAAAGAAAGAGTAGAAAGGACAAAGGAAAGATTGAAACAAGCAGCCATAAAGTGACTTTTTACATTTTTAAGTAGGTCACAGTAAGGTATATTATTCTTTCTGCAAAATTCAGGTTAAATTTCTGAATTAGGAAAAGATACATATATATAGTTCTTCGATATTTTATTGATTTTGGATGTCATTTTTAGAATGATGAATAACCAACCATATTGTGGGAAGCTGAACTCAAGGAACATTTCTTTCTCACCTTTAGATGTCAAAAATCACCATTCCAGCTCTCACAGGTTTGTGGACTATTGCCTGGTAGAGCAGCTGGGATGATGGGCCAATGAGGAAGGGTCATTCTCTTTGACATTTATGAATTTCTGGATGTCCTTGTCCTGGGACTCTGATGTACACCTGAACATAGCCCATGATTCGGACAAAAGCAAGGTCTCTCACTTGGAACAAGGATAATCTGCTTAAAAATCTAAATCTCTTTTAAATGGCTGACATGTGCAAGAATATCATAGTACATAGCTCTTTGTAAGGCAATTTTAAAAGAAAATGATACACATTTTGCCCAGCCAAGCAATCTGAAAGTTCAAAAGGTAAGAAGCACTTCTCAGCATGAAACTGTCAAACATATTTGAAAAGAAAGTTAATTACAATTGGCATTTCCAGGCCTTCTGCTGTCCATGACTATTTTGCTGAAAGGTGACATTGGTGGCATCCATTCTATAGAAGCTGAAAAATAAAGAATAGCCAAAAACTGAAGCTCTGCATTTCTGTAATATAGAGTGAACAACGCCAGGACCCTTGTCATTTTTTTGTAGATACTTTTAAAACTTGGTGCATGTGAAATTGAAACAGAGTATAAGGTAGGACAGAGAAAGCAATGGGCTTCTAAAGCAGTCAGCTGCAGTCTTCTTCCCATGAGAAAGATTCTTGTTTTCCTTACTTCTGTGTGAGCTCCTGTGTAGGTTAAGACCTTCATCTGG
This sequence comes from Ondatra zibethicus, assembly GCA_004026605.1. NCBI lineage: Eukaryota > Metazoa > Chordata > Mammalia > Rodentia > Cricetidae > Ondatra > Ondatra zibethicus. Next base: position 134,046 of record PVIU01002895.1, read on the forward strand.
TGATGCCTTGTTTGCTCTTCAGAAAGAGAGAGACAGAGACAAAGACAGACAGACAGACAGACAGACAGACAGACATAGAGAGAGGCATAATAAAACGCCTATCATACAATTGATCTAGGTTTTGATTAGCATCCCAAAGAAATCTAAAAAGAAAAAAGACTTTGCTTTTATTGTTAGTGTTCTTCTCAGATAATACAGACATTAAATTCTGCATGGGTTTTGAAAAGCCATTCACAAAATTTAGTCCTTTATTAATGTATTATTTTGTTGCCTCACTACATCAGACAGGATAGTTTGTCTATGCTGGTAAGTACTAAGCCCTTGGAAAATATGAAAAGCTAAAAGAAAAAAGGTGGACCCTTTTTAGGACATTAAACTAAATTTATGTTGTGGATATATAATACAAACAGTCATATCTACATTTCAGAAAAAAAATAACTGATTCATTTTAGGAGACTTTTTCTGATTGTAAGTGCTGAGAGGTTTGTATATTCCTCTAACAAAATCCATAATACAGTTTTGTGTACAAACTTAGTCCCTAATTTTAGGAGCAAAGGAATACACACTGTGAAATTTTTAAGTAGACAAATGCTAAAGACAGAGTAGATTACCCTGGGAGATCTGGGGAAAGAAAAACAAAAATAAAAACAAAACCCAAAAAAACATAATACAGCAAATCCTAAGATTCAGAGAAGTACAGAAGCTGTGTAGCTATCTGTCTATTTAGGAGGAAAAAAATAACTTCAGCAGCCAAGTTATTAAAAGTACCACATTATAAAAAAAATCTGTAGTTTTATACTATTCTCATAGGGTTAAATTAATACAGTGATCGTCATTTCAGTAAGAAACTAATGATGTGGTAACATTATGTCGACGTATGTGAAATAATTGCTTAATGTATACCCATTATCCTGTTTTTCTCTTGTTAACCAACCATATAGAGACAAGAGTATTGAATTATGATGGTTCTCTAACCATATCTGCCAACAATACTTCTGATGTCGCATATGAGTAATATGATCAAAGTAACAAGTGTAATCTTCTCATTTTCTTTCTTTCTTCCTTTAGCCTTTGCTTCCTCTCTCTCCCACTTCCTTTTTCCCTCCTTCCCCATCTCTCTCCTTCCCTCCCTCTCTCCCTTTCTCTCATTGTCTATGAGATAGGGTCTAGCTAATATGTAACCAAGGTGATCTTGAACTGACCGTAGACCTGGTTGACTTTGCACTTATGATTCTCCTGAGGTACTCTTCTAAAACTAACTTAGACTGTTACAAACTTCAAATAAACTTTGGCATTTACTTAACGTTAAATATAACTACCTATATTTGAATTTTCATATGCAAGTACAAAATATATTTCTGTAATGATAATTTCGAAGGTCCATTTTATAGCATTTTGGTTAGTTGTCCTGGTGTAGACACTCAGCTTACTACACAGTTTCAAATGTTCTATTCTGAGTAGTTATACATCTATGGACTCTTCCAAATGGTACAGGATTTTGTTGAAATGAAAATTCTCAGTAACAACACAATGACTAAAATTCTGTAAACTAAAATTTAAAAAGTTTTATCATGAGTTTAAATAATTATATTAAAAGTCTGGCAAATGATGAAATCACATACATTTTACAGGCTCAATATACCACACTATTTTGATACCCAACCTGCAACAAATTTATTTATTGAATTTAATGAGATTTTGGATTTAGGATCTCCTGCACTGATGCATAGACTAGGTGAAATGCTAACTATGACAGGCTTGGGAAAGGGAGTTGGTTGTAATAGTAACTGAAATATAAAATGTGAGTTTAATTGTCTCAATGCCAAATGCATCAATGACAAAATATTCTGAGATAAAATATTATGAAAGCAAACATAATTTTCAAGGGTTGTTGTGCTTGAAGAAGCACCTAACAAATTATATCTTGAGAAAGTTGACTCAGGACACTAACCCAGGGAAGTTAAATTAGGCTCAGGAAATGATAAAAATATTCATTCAGTCAGTCAACAAATGTCAAGAAAACACCTCTTATGGTCTACTCACTTGTGTAGACCCTGTGGATAACATATTCCTCTAACAAACTCCATAATACAGTTTTGTGTACAAACTTAGTCCCTATTTTTAGGAGCAAAGGAATACACACTGTGAAATTTTTTAGTAGACAAATGCTAAAGACAGAGCAGATTACCCTGTGAGATCTGGGGAAAGAAAAACAGCAGAGGAATTCCTTGTGCTGACAGAGTATCCCTTACAGTGAGAGACAGTCAATAAATAAAGAAAAACAGAAAGCACCCATTTACCGCATCACGATGTTTACCCTCTGTATTTTGATTCCACTAAGCATTTGAAAGTACTATGCATGTTATCGGGAAAATCTAATTCTTAATATCCTCAGGAAAATTTTAAGCCAGAAAGCATTATTATAGTCATAGGGCATTTTGCAAGTAAGGATAAGACTATACTCTAAAAGTTATATTCTAGGAACAACTCAAATTATTTTCATGTTATTTTCAGTATTACACAGATCCATTTGGTTTAGAATGAAATGCCATACAAACTATATTCTTTAACTGATGCCTAAGACAATTAAAACATTCAGTTACAAATTACAACTTTAACTATATTCATAGTGTATTAGGCAAAATTTTAATAAACCTCTAATTCTTATATTTGGTATTTAATGTTTTGACCTATTTTTACTTTTCCTTCACTTTGAAGGATTTTGTGATATAAAAATAAAGGTAAAACTTCATTCTTTGCTACAGTTTGCATAATTATCATCGTTTTGGTGTCACATAAAACTTTGATTCATTTGTGAAGTAGCCATTGCTAGCGAATGCCCAGATGATCAGTTTTGGACTTGAGAGCTGCTGAATTCAGCCAACAATTCCCCCTCACGAATCTAGCAGATTTCTCCTTCGGACCACTGGAAACCTTATGAAGCAGTTCATTCTGCATCCTTCTTACGACAAAATGCCAGCATTGTCATCGTCTAAGCAATGCAGTACCAAAATTGGTTGCTACTGCAATGACCTTATCTGCTTATCTTTTTTAATTGATTTTTATTGAGCTTTACATTTTTCTCTGCTCCCCTCCCTGCCTCTCCCCTCCTTTTCAACCCCTCCCAAGGTATCTGCTTATCTTTAGAGAAATAAGATACTCAGAAAAATACAATCTGAAAAACAACAAAAAAAATATTCTATTCTTCTGACCAAACAATAGACTCCTCCCCTTTCTTCCTCCCCTTCATGTCACAGGTTGGGGGATTAGTTCTTCCTTATAGACATTCTTAATATTTTAGAATTTGGAGAGATTAGCAGTTTCTGTGAATGTAATCGCTTGGCTGCGACCTAACAGATAAAGAACAGCAGTGCTACTCCTCACTTACAAAACCTTGATTTTTTTTGTTTGTTTGTTTTGGTTAGGCTGTCTTTGACATCACTAGTTTCAAAATATGTTTTTATTTATTTATTAGATGATAACTTACTAAAATGAGACAAGTAATAGATTATCATTTCCATTAAGGATAAACTTACCTTTCTTTCCCTATTTGTTCATTATTTTATCTGCAGTAGCAAACACAGTGCCTGGGCATAAGAACTGTACAGACATATATAGAGGAATCAAGTAGATCCAATTTATGCATTAGTCTGTGGGATACAGTTAAACCACAATCTATTTTGCCAAAATTGAGACAGACATGTTAAATTGAAATGGAAAAAATAAATAAATGTACTTTTAATAAATAACAAGTGAAACAACTAATGTTAGAAAACCAATTGGTTATTCAGAATTTAACTGACTTTTAAAAAGTGTTCAAAATCTAGTGTGAAATTCAATTAACACATGTAGCCATAAATAAGAATCATAGCAACAATGAAAATATATTTCGCGTAGACTTCTAGAGGCAAGTCACATGTATAATCTTCTCTTGCCTACATAGTGTTTTTATAAGGTAAGGACCAAAAGTTTAATTTCATTTTAAAAACAGAAATCTAAAATCCAGGGAAGTCAAACCACTTGCACCAAATTAAGGAAATGAAAAGAATGGGTGGAGGGGGAAGAGGTGTGGTCTCACTGTAAGCTCAATTCTGTTTCCATTTAGACCATGCTGCTTCTGGGTTAGTTTAATCAAAATAATAAAGTCAGTCAATAGGGCCACTAGCTGAGCTTTAAACACCATTTTAGGCAGAGCAAAGAAAGCGTACAATCATCTGTTTTTGACAGTTTTTACAAATAGCAAGAAATTCAAAGCTTTAGGTCCATTGATACTCAAAACAGGACTGTTCAAGGTCATATTTTAGTCACTGAGCAATGGAAGTATAATTGAAAGCAGGGACAGATTCTGAAAAGCCAGCGGAAAAGATCCAGATCTCATTGAAACCAAATATAACTGTCCTCACAATGTCAGAGTGGTTCTAGCAGAAAGTGGACTTCTGTTCTTAGCCTAACACACAGTCTCATCTTGGAACAAATAGGGCCTAGGTGAGACTCCTGAAATCAGCATTTGATTTTTTTCAAAGTTAGCTCATTCTTAGCACCATGAATCATAGAAATGCATTTTTTGCTTGAAAACACTGGCTTGAAATATAGTTCCTTGTCTTCGTTGCTGAACAGAAATGCCCATTAAAACACTTTGAAGACAACCATCAAGCAAACACATTTTTTTCCTGTGTGTGAGGTTTTTTTTTCTCCTCAAAAGTAGGGATTTTCTTTGTGTTTTCCTCAGAAAGGACTACTACAATTCTTTACCCCTCTTCTGCAACCCTGGTGCCCTCCTCACTCCCACCCCCACACAAAGACACTCCTTAATTGTATTACTGTTAGGTTGACCTCCAACCCCAACTAAAATGAGGACAAGGCTAGTTTTGTGTTTCGTGGGATAACAATTTATGAGCAATTAAAAATGAAGGGACATAAAGCATTCATCAAAGTCCCAGCCAGACAGGCAGCTGAGGTCAAAGGCTCTAGCAATGAAGTGTGCACAATATATTTTTATTTCTGTTTTCACTAAGAAGGAAACGGGTTAGCTAAAAATTATGGCATGCAGCCTCCAGTTCAAAATAGGTGCACTTAATCTTTGGAGACAGTTCATGCTTGGACAGATAGGTTATGACAGCGCATGCAAAGACACACACATGCATAGTTGCACACACTGCACACACACACATGCACACAGAGCGGGGAGAGGTGAGGGAGAGAGGGAGTCAACCTAAGTACCATGTAATATGATGTGGGAAAATGAAAGATTTTACCAGTGCAATCTAGTGCAATTCACATACAATTTCAAAGAGAGAAATGTGCTGAATAAATATTCATTATAATTTTATGGCCAAATATATAATATTTCTTTCTTCTTGCCCTTATTATGGAAAACAAAATTGAAGATTTTAAGGTATAATTCCTCTTGACACATTTCTCAATCTGTTTGAAGTAACATGAGAGTTCTATCATTTTATTTTCCCAGATCATCTGTGGTGTATTATGTGAGAGTTGAAATTAATGTCTGATGTGTTGAGCTTCAGCTGGGGCTACACATCAGTGCACCCCAGCACATGCTGCTCAGTGAAATGAACATGCTTTGTAAATTTTCCTTCTTGAAATCTGACAACGGGTTTCTGGTTTGAGGTGCAGGACTCACAGGGATAAGAAGTATTGGTGAATTTAGCCAAGTTAAAAGCTATTAATCAATGTCACTGTTGTATTAAAATGTGTTTAATTTTTATAGAAAAAGAGGTCTATAATAAGCACAATGTGCTTTTATTCCACTGTATCAGTGTAAACAAGGACCAAAAAGTGATGATTGAAAAGTTCGTCACAGGAGTATTAGAATTGACTACCGCAAACTAAGAGGGCCTCATCTCCCCCTCAGAAATTTGCTAATTAGGAAAGGAGAAAACATGTAAAGGTTGAATTCAGTTTGTGCCCAAACTACATCACTTGGCTAGAAGATGTAAGTTAAAAACTACTAATAGTTAACCAAGTGTCACATAACTTTCTTCCACTAAAAAATTCTTAGACTTTTCCCTAACAATGTTCTGATGGCAGTTAAGTATTTAAAGCATATCAATTTTTATGTTTTTCTAATTTCTTTATTTAAAATTAAATATATCATAATTATCTATATTTTGACCATTGAAAATGTTTGTATTGTTATATATTTATCTGCAAGTTTTCTTTGCCTTTGATCTAACTTGTGAATGATTTCTTGAATAAAGTATATTCTTAATTGGATTAAGGCTAGATGAAAGGAAAGGAAAGGAAAAAGGAATAGAGCTCTATTAGTCAGGAAGTGGTGAGAAGTCTGGATTTGGCTGTGGGAAATACTTATGTAACACATACTCTAGGGAAAGAAGGGTTTGTCATTGTCCAGGTTTCTGTTGCCATGATAAAACACCGCCACCAAAGCAACTAGTGGAGAAGGGTTTATATGGCTTACTATGGCCAAAGCCCATTAAGAGAAGCTGAATCAGGAACTCAAACCAGGCAGGAACCTGGAAGTTGGAGCAGATTCAGAGGTCATGGAGGAGTACTGCGTACTGACTTGCTCCCCCTGGCTTTCTTAGCCTGCTATCTTATTCTACATCATACCACCAGGCCAGGGTGGTACCACCCACAGTGAGCTGCGTCCTGCCATATCAATCATCAGCTCAGAACCTGCACTACAGCTTTGCTCACAGGCCATTCCTCAACCCAGGCTCCCTTTTACAAAAAGACTCTAGCTTGTGTCAGGTTAACCTAAAAGTAACCAGCAGATTAAGGCTTGGGGTAAGACAATTCGGAGACAGATCTATACTGCAAAGACTTAAAGTCTTCTGTTTGTTTATAGAATCAGGGCTATTCCATTACATAAACTGAACAAATGTTGTTTATTTTTTTACTTAAACAATTGTTCTTTCATGGCATATAAATTTTACCAATCATTTGAAATTGGTATTTTTAATCTTTGACTATGCTTAATGCAAAAGCAAAATGCTTGCAGAGATTAAAACAGATCTGAAAAAAACTGGTCCTGTTGTATGGTCATCAAAGCTAATTCAAAAGTATATGGAAAAAACAGAAGCTCTGCTGAGCTGTTTATAAATATTTTAGATCAGTTTTGGTTATACTGAAAGTTTAGTTGCTCAACATATTTTATTTATCTATCTATCTATCTATTGGTTTATATTTTCTGCTTTTATTGAAAACTGGGAGTAACCGCTGATTTTCGAAAAAGAAGCAAAAATATCAAATGGAAAAAAAAACATATTTAACAAGTGGTGCTGGCATAATGATATCAACATGTATAAGAATGAATATAGAACCATATTTATCACCATGCACAAAACCCAAGTTCACATGGATCAAAAACCTCAACATAAAGCCAGCCACACCGAACCTTATAGAAGAAAAAGTGGGAAATACACTTGAACTCATTGGCACATTAGACCACTTCCTAAATATAACCCCAGCAGCACAGACAATGAGAGAAACAATTAATAAATGGGACCTTCTGAAAATGAAAAGCTTCTGTAAAGCAAAGGACACAGTCAACAAGACAAAACGACAGCCTACAGAATGGGTAAAGATCTTTACTGACCCCACATAAGACAAAGTTCTAATTTCCAAAATATACAAAGAACTCAAGAAATTGGTCACCATAAAAACCACATAATCCAATTTAAAAAATGGAGTACAGACGTAAACAGAGAACTCTCATTGGAGGAATCTAAAATAGCTGAAAGACACTTAAGGAAGTGCTCAAACATCCTTAGTCATCAGAGAAATGCAAATCAAAACAACTCTGAGATTCCATCTTACACCTACCTGTAAGAATGGCCAAGATCAAAAACACTGATGACAACTTATGCTGGAGAGGCTGTGGGGAAAAGGGAACACTTATGCATTGCTGGTAAGAATGCAACCTGGTACAATCCCTTTGGATGTCAGTGTGGTGATTTCTCAGAAATTGGGAAACAACCTTCCTCAAGACCCAGTAATACCACTTTTGGGTATATATCCAAAGGATGCTCAATCGTGCCACAAGGACATGTGTTCAACTATGTTCATAGCAGCTTTGTTTGCCATAGCCAGAACCTGGAAACAACCTAAATGTCCCTCGATCGAAGAATGGATAAGGAAAATGCGGTACATTTATACAATGGAGTACTATACAACAGAAAAAAATAACGAGATCTAGAATTTTGCAGGAAAATGGATGGAGCTAGAAAACATTACTTTGAGTGAGGTAACCCAGAGACACAGAAAGACAATTATCACATGTACTCACTCATAGGTGGTTTTTAAACATAAAGCAAAGAAAAGCAGCCTGCAAACCACAATCCCAGAGAACTTAGACAACAATGAGGACACTAAGAAGCACTTACATAGATGTAATCTACATGGGAAGTGGAAAAAGACAAGATCTCCTGAGTAAATTGGGAGCATGGGGACCTTGGGGGAGTGTTGAAGCAGGGAGAGGAGAGACAGGGAGGGGAGCAGAGAAAAATGTAGAGCTAAATAAAAACCAATTTAAAAAAGGAAAAAAAAAAGAAAGAAAACTGTGGAGGCCCAAAAAGGCCTATTTCCACATTGAACAAAGGTTAGAGAGTTTGGGACCTGTTTCTAGTTCCTTCAGGGTTATTGTGCTTCTACCTCAGACAAAGATCCCACCTAATTGTGAAATGTGGAGTTCTGCTCTCTCAAGGTTATAGTCAACAGGTGTGGCTAATTGCCAGACCTTGTGCTCCTGGAATAGGGAAGTAGTTTGTTCCCACCTGAAACAAAAGTCTAAGGATCCAGCTAAGTTCCAGTTCCCTTTATGGAAATAACTTGGGATTCCACCCAGGGAGTGGTTTGCCTACAGAGTGTTTGGTCTAGGGCGTGAATCTAGGGCATAAGCATATCTTAGTGACTGACTTGCTTTGTTCCGTTTAACTATAAATGTAACCCGTGACTTTCAAGTGGTTTGTCCATTTCCTTGTATCATATTAATGCAGTCTTTTGTCTTAACCTACCTTTTGGGGTCAGGGGTATTTTAAGCAGTTGGAAATTAAATGCAGGCAAAATTTCAGTACTCACTGAAAAATTCCCTCCTGACACTATGCTATATGTTTCTACATTTTATTATTTTCATTTGTGTCTTCATATCTTTTACTATAATTCTAAATTCCCATGCCTCTATTCGGGAGAAAGGTATTTTTGCCGAGGCTGGCCCCTGACAGAAAACAGATTTTTTTTTCTCCTGTCTATATTCATCTCCTTTATGTCTCTCATTAGGAAAAAAAAAAGGTGTCTAAGGAATAAATAAAATAAGCTAAAACAAGAAACTAACACATTGGGATTGAAAAAAAAACACAAGGGAAAGAGCACAATAGAAGGCAGAAGAAACAGACTCACTGGTTTTCAAACTCAAAAATTACATAAAACCACTGAGCTGGAAGCCTTAATGTGTACAAAAGGACCTGTAGTATATAAAAGTAGGATAAAAATAAAGTCAAATAAGAATAAAATAAAAATTAAGATAAAATTTATAAAATGAAGAGCCCAGCATGACATTATGAGACAAAGAATCTCCAAAGATGCCAGAGTTCATTTTCTGTTGGTGATCTACTTTGTTGTCCCCAGTGAGACTCCCTTGGAGAAAACTAAATTTTAATTTGCAAATGATTATCAATTGGAGATAGTTTCTGGATTAGGGAGGGGGCACATGTCCACTTCTCCTTTCAGCTCTCAGACCCCATCTGGTGCAGACCTATGCAGGCCCATTTATGATGTTTCAGTCTCTGTGTGTTCATATGTGTGTCAATCATGCTGATTTAGAAGATCGTGTTTTCTTGGTGTTCTCCATCCTGTTTGGCTCTTACAATATTTCTGCCTCCTCTTCTACAGGGTTCCCTAAATTTTGAAGTAGGGTGTTATAGGAGGCTGCTTGTTCGTTTCTGGCTGCTCAGCCCCAAAATAATGCCACAAAACCCATATTATTTGCAATGCTGTCTGGCCAATAGCTTACGTGTATTTCTGGATAACTCATATCTTAAATTAATCCATCTCCATTAATCTGTGTATTCACGAGGCTGTGGCTTACTGGGCAAAGCTCCAGTGTCTGTCTCCGATGGGGCTCCATGGCTTCTCTCTGACTCCACCTCCCTTTTCCCAGCATTCAGTTTAGTTTTCCCCACCTAGCTCTGTTATGCCCTGCTCTGCTATAGGCTCAAAGCAGTTTCTTTATTCATTAACCAATAAAAGCAACACAGAGACAGAAGGACCTCCCACAGCAGTGGGGATTTGGGGAGGTATTCTATTTAGAGGTGAGTGTAACATTGCCTCTAACTCTGTGGTTGATATCCATCTGTGGATCTCTAGATTTGTTCCCATCTGCTACAGGAATAAGATTCTCTGATTAGGGCTAAGTAAAGTACTCATCTATGAGTATAGCAGAATATTATTAGGTGTCATTTTATGCATATATATCACTATATATATGGAGAATGAGAAGGGGGAGTAAATATACATACATGTACACACACATATTTAGTGGCACACACACATACACATATATATTCACACATATAGTGGTACACACACTCATATATATTTACAGTGGTATTTGGTTTTAACTTAGGTCCCTGGAATACATAGTCATAGTTCGGGATGGGCTCCCTCTTACAGAGTGGGTCTTCATTCAAAACAGATATTGGTTGATTACTCCCAAAAACTTTGTGCCACCATTGCAATAGTTTATTTTCCAGGCAGGACACCATTGTAGATCAAAGAATTTGTGACTGGGTTGGTATTTATGTATGACATTTGGTAGGGTACAGAGTACCTTCCTATACTAAAGATGCTAGAATGTTGGGAGTGAAGGCTCAATATAGGCACCAGCTTGACTTCTCCATGTCCAATGAGGTGTGTAGATATCTTGACCCTTTAGCCAACAACTTAAGTAGATGTAATCCAAAATTGGTACTGGAAGCTTCATTTGGTGACAAGAGATGGCCAGTTGGGGGTATGTCTCCCTTATTATTTGGTGATTTGATCTAAATCACCTTTTTGCAATCTCTCCCTCAAAGAGAATGAGATGAGGACAAAGTCTATGAATTTTAAGGTTTTTTTTTTGAGCAATATAGACCAGGCTACAGTCACACACTTTGCTGACCACAGGTGTAGAAGTGGCACCGAAATGAGTGAGCAGGGGTTTATGTAGGTAAAAAGCACAAGTTTGGTTATCCTTTGGGGATAGGGAGAAACCTGGGGTCAGAAAAAACCCCAGGAACCTACAAAGGATGAACCCAACTAAGACTCCGAGCAGTGGTGGCGAGTGTGCCTGAACTGGACATATACTGTAAGCAAACTGGTGACTTCCCTAACTGTCAGCAGAGATACTCTATCCAGTAACTGATGGGAGTGGAGGCAGAGATTCACAATCATTGCACTGAGCTCTGAGGATGCTACATATAAAAGAGAGGAAGGATTTTAACAGCCAGGGGGTCATGATGGAAGTGCCCACAGAAAGAGTTGACCTGAGCATGCAGAAGCTCATAGATCCTGTACTAACAGTCAGGAAACCTGAATGGAATGCACTTAGGCCCTCTGCATGTGTTTGACAATCGTGTATCTTGATCTCTTAGTAATGCTTCTAACAGTGAGAGCAGTACTTCTCCCTGACCTTTCATTGGCATTTGGTTACCTGTTCCCCATTCTGGATTATTTGACCCAGTCTCGACATAACAGGAGAAACTCAGTTCTGCTTCAGCTTGATGTACCATGCTTTGTGCAAGTCCATGGGAGGCCTGTTCCTTTCTGAATGAAGATGGAGGAGGAGTGGATGGGGAGGAGGGTAGATGGGAAATGGGAGGGGACAGGAGGAAAGGAGGGAGGGGAATGTGGTTGATATGTACAATAAATAGAAAAAAGTGCTATTTAAATTTAAAAATTTTAAAAAAGTAAAATAAAAAACCCCATAAGTTTGGGACATCCCATTGAAGCAGCTGTAATAATTATTAGTAAGCATGAAAGGATATGAATTTTAATAAGAATGGGGTGCCACTGAGTCACCACAGCTATTTGTTTGACTGGGGAGAGAAAAGTAGCCTAACAATGCAGGTTAGTGAAAGTTCCTGTAAGTACCTTACATGCCTGAGGGACAGAGTGACCTCAATTTTAGCCTAAACTCAGGCCAATATTTAACAATTTTTTTTAAAAACAAATCATTTCAAAAGTAAAAAAAAAAGCCCATCAAAACAAAATATGGATTCCATTTTGTGTTGGCCAACTTCTTCTGGTCATAGTGTAAGTGTTATAGCTCTGGAGAAAAAGGCATCCTGACCCTCAGAAGCTAGACTGTACCTATAGCTCATAAGGGAAAGGTATCCTGTTGGAAGCAGGGCTATACCTGTGTTATAGCTCTGAACGTAAAGGTAACTAGACTGTCAAAAGCAGGATATACCTGTGTTACAGCTCTGAAGAGAAAGGTATCCTGGCTGTCGGAAGTAAGGTTATACCTCTACCTCGAAAGGGAAAAAGTATCCTGGTTGTCAGAAGCCAGCTATACCTATAGCTGTGTTCTTGTGGGGAATGATTTCCCCCACAGGAATGTAGCAATCCTGCTTCTCTCCAAAAGAGCTGTTACAGCTCAGCTGTTCTCCATTCGGCTAAGGGAGTTTCCCTGTAGAGAAGTCTGTTGCTTCTCTGCACCACTCTTCTCAGGGGGTTTCCCCACAGAGATGAGGTAATTCTGTTTCTACTCCAGAGAAAGTTCTTACTTCTCTGTCCTTCTGTACTCTGGCCAACGAAGGTCTTCACCTAAAATTCATTCAATAGACTTATTGGGAGGCAGGAATCCAGAAAAGTGGTTGCTTCTGTCAGGGTGAAAAAAGGCAGCTCCCAGCTGAACAGCTACAGGGAGTTTTTCCAAGATTTTCAAGGTGGGAATTGGTTGGGTTTCAATCTCTGAGATTGGATAAACTCAGAGATTGGCTGGGTTTCATCTTCAAGGATTGGTTGGTTTCACACTCAGGAATTAGCTGGTTTTCCTGCTCAGGGATTGGTTGTTTTTGTGATGAGTTGGTCAGGAACAGAGTGCTTTTTGAAGAAGAAACACACCCTGGCCCTGAAACTAGAGCCAAAGGTTAAAAGGGACCAGTGAAGGAAACACACTTTGGCCCTGAAACCAGAGGCAAAAAGCACTCTGTTTTCAGGTTCAAGGTATGTTTCTTTGCCTGGCCCTTTTACATTACACATAGGGCCTATCCTGGAGTGTGGTTGATATACCCAGTGACACTCGACTGTAGAAAACTGATTTTTTTTCCTTTCTCTGAAGCTAGCAACTGTAAATAACTTCTTGGTTAGGGGTTAGTCTTTATGTCTTCTTCCACTTCTCAGTGCTGGGATTTTGCTTGTTTTCAACCTGGTCAAGTCTTGTGCATGCTGTCACAGTCTCTGTGAGTTCACATTTGTATTGGCCTGTTGTACTTGAAAGACAAATACAACATTTGTCTTTGGAATCATCTACCTCCTCTGAGTCTTAAAATTTTTCTACTTCTTTTAGCTATGATATTCAATGTAGAGTTTCTTTTATGTTCTTGCCTATTTGGTGTTCTGTGTGCTTCTTGAATCTGTATATGTATACCTTTCCTTAGTCTGATATCTTTGTCTATGATTCTGTTAATGATCTTTCCTATGCTATTGACTTGAGATTATTTTCCTTTATCTATGGCTATATTCAAAGATTCAGTCTTTCATGGTATCCCACAGTTCCTAGCCTATATTTTTAATGTATTATTATCTATCTATCTACTGACCTATTTATTTACTGTGTGTTCTTTATTTGTGTAGTGTGAGTCTCTAATTGGTTTCCAATTTCTTGATTACTATTTTCTACTTGATCCTTTCTACTTGCAAGGCTTGCCCATGTTTTTTTTTCTAATTATGTTATTGAATTTTTCAATTCTATCTTAAATTAACTTTCATCTCTCAAATTCTAAATTCTTTTAATCAGTTTATTAAATTTTATTCTTGTTTTTCTTGGGCATCACTCAGGTGTTTATTGTTATTGTTTTTGAGTTCATTGAGCTCTTCATGTATTTCTTTTAACATCTTGAATTATTCAATATAATTTATGATTATACTTTAAGGTTTCTATTGGGTTTCATCAATGTAATTCTCATTGGAGAACATTTGTCTAGGACTGATGAATTGAAGAGGGAAGATGCATTTTTTTGGCCTTTCATGTTTGTGTTTCTTTGATGAAACCTAAGTGTATGGACTTCTTCCATTCATTATTTATCTGACATGAGAGTCTAGGTTGCCTGAATTGAGTAGAAGTTTAATTTTGATTATGCTGTTACCCAAGGTTGATTGATTTCACATCAGGTATGAGGCGTTGGTGGGTCAATCCTTCATATGTTCATTATAATTCTGTTTCTGTAGAATGAAGGTAACTCCAATAAGAAATCAAGAAAACTTAAGAATGAGACAAATGGCCGGATCTACTTGAGTTGGTATGTAAGCTGTGCTCCCTGAGCGAGAGTGTGAGGATGGCATGTGTGGGCCAAGGTCTCAGGCACTCACCAAGTGAAGCCATCATATCTCAGATTAAGCCTGGAGGTTGGATTGATGCAGGCTGGCTAAGGTTCTTTGGGCTCACCAGACTGGATCAGTGCACGTGATGTGATACTTAGTATTGGAGCTTTGATATGATATGGATAGGTTAGAGTCTAGAAGATGTAGAAGGTTAGGTCACCATACAGCATGTACCACTTGGGCTAAAGCTGGAGATGGGGAGAATGCAGGTGTGGGCAGGTAAAAAAGATGTGTGACCCGCACAGGTTTGGTAGATTATGAAAAATCATGTGAACTGGGCTGACACAGGTTGTGTAACCATGGCCAAACAGATAATGTGGGAATGGCAGAGCTCACTAGACTTGGTTTGGGGCTTGGATATGAAATCTAACATAGGTCTAGGATTAGGAAGAATACAGGTAAACTAGGTTTAGACAGACTGACTCTCCAACCTGGGCTAGAACACAGGGCATCCAGATAGGGTTGGTACAGCTCAGCTATACCATTTCTTGTCAGATGACCAAAGCACTTGACATTTCACTCTATGGATATCTTGTTCGTCATCTCTATATTCACAGACCTAAGAAAGGGAAGCAAACTGAATGCCTTTCAACTTGTGATGAATAATGAAATTAATGTATATGTGTGTGGTTGGACTCTATTCATCTATAAAGAAAAATAAATTATTAAATTTGAAGATAAATCAACAGGACTAGAAGATATATTGAGTGACATACCCCTTAACCAGAAATACAAAAGCCACATGTCTTCTATTTTTTGTACACCCTAGTTTCAAACTTTAGATGTGAGTATATTTCCTTCAGTAAATGCAGAAATAAGGAAAGCAAAAGGGGACTGACATGTAGAGTGAGGTAGTAGGACAAAGTTGCTATGAAGAGGAAATGAGAAAAGTGGGGAGGGGATACAGAGTGGAAAAGGGGAGGGATATGGATAAAGAACATGAAGGATGATTGAAAATGTAGGAGAAAAGGACCAGCCAAAGAAATGCACTCAGCCCTGAAAGAGAACTGGTGAAAGAAACACACCCTGTCCCTGAAACCCGATCCGCTGAAAGAAACCTGTTAGTACAGAACCCAGAACCAAAGATGCACTCTCCCCTGAAGCCAGAGCCAAAGAAACACACGTTGGCCCTACAATCAGAGCCAGTGAAAGAAATATGCCCAAGCCCTGAAAATAGAGCCAAAAGGCTAAAAGGGATCAGTGAAAGAAATGGTTGGGCCTGAAACCAGAGTCAACTCTGTTGACTAACTAACCCAACCAATACTTGAGCAGGAAAACTAACAAATCCCTGAGCAGAAAATATTCTCCATGGTCAAACCCTACCCTTAAGAAGCCCTATATTAGCCCTCTGCCTGTTCACTTATGGGCTGATCTTTCCCACCCTGGCAGAGGCAGCCTCTCTACTGGACCCCTCCTTTCCAAAAGTATCTCTTTCTTATAAGAGTTTTAGGTGAAGATTCTTTTTCACCTGCACAGAGCAGAACCTTTCCCTTAAGGGGGCTAAGCAGAAAAATCAGAAGAAACAATTTTATCTACTGTGAAGTTCCCTTGGGAGTGGAGCAGAAAAAATAACTTTTTGCTGGAGCAGGAGGAGATTGCTACATTTCTGCAGGGGTTTCCCCTTTAGCAGAGAGAAGCAGAAGTAACATCTTGGGCGGAAGCTGAGCAGAGCAGAAGAAATGGATAGCTCTGCTAGGATGTTCCCTTAGGAGAACAGAGAGGAGCTCAACTGGAAGAGCTCTCTGTCACAGAGAAGGATGGCTACATCCTGCAGGGAGACCATCCCCTACCACACCCTAGCTTCAGGTGTCTCCTGACATCCCAATGCATCAGGACACCTTTCCCTCCTGAGCTATAGCACTTGCAAAAAAAAAAAGCCATAATGAGACATAATTTATGCATAATTTAAAAATATATAACATTGTATATAAGTGTATGTTACAGATACATAAATAATTTAGTTAAGGGTATGCTATTTACAGTGATAATACTTTCCCCAAAAGCCATCTATTATCTAACAAAAGCCCTATTGGCAGACAGGAGACTCCTCTCTTTGAGTTTGTTTGTCAGGGTAGCTCAAGAGACTACCAAGACAATATAGGCTATTGTTGCTGCTCTTTATTGACTATGAGAACTTTAAGGTAAGCCCCTATTGCTAAAGATACAACATTCTTTGGATGCAAAACTTAGAAGAATCAATATAGATCTATCCTGGAGAACCTACTTCTGCCACTTTCCTAAACCAGTATAATTTCCTTATCCCTGAGAGCCAGTTTTCATAGTATTTGAAGGTGTTATGCAAAACTGTGAAGGGAAGAGAACACTAATAGTCCTTCCTAGTTGTAAAGCCCATGAACCACTACAATTACTGGATCTTCAGGACATCCCCAAAGCTACAATAGTGGCATTTTTATTTAAAATAAGCAAAATCTATATAATTGGACTAAGACGTTCTCAGTAGTTCTGGTAAATCTAGCCTACTTTCTATCTGTGAATGGCTTGGAAAGAAAACTTATTTCTGCCATTTTTAATTAATATGCTTTCTGCTATTTTCTAAGCTAATATGACTTCTGAATATCTTACCATAGATACTTATGCTTGTACTCACTGATAGGTATAGCTATCACCCCATCATAGAAGCTTCTTATTGTGTAAAACATAGATACTATTACAGAGATCCACAGCTGGTCAAAATGCCAAAAATAAGTGATTATGTGTTGTCCAATTCCAAAGGACAATTATGCAGTGTAACCTCTAGGTCCAAAGCTCAGGGAAAACCATGGAAGAAGTGAGAGAAAGATTTATGCCAAAGTAGATGGGAAATTATGTGTGGTCCCTGTAACATGATGGGCCTGCTTTTTTTGGGGTTTCTGTCCTGCCCAGTTCCAACAGCTGGCAAGTCCCAAAGAAAATCACACAGAAAGTCTATATTAATGATAAACTGATTGGTCCATTAGCTCAGGCTTCTTATTAGCTCTTATCACTTATATTAACCCATTATTCTTATGTATGTTAGCTACATGGCTTGGTACCTTTTATAGCGGGGCTATATCCATTGTCCATTTTGGAGGAATGTGGGTGTAGTATTCCAGGCTACTTCCTGCTTGTTGGGGGGCACTGATAATCTTATGAGGACCTAAAGAAAATTTAGACTTATGATCAACTCTTGACTAGAGTATCCTGTGAGTTTTGATCATCTCAAGCAGCATCTTGAATCTGTTCTGGATGTAGAACTCAGACATCTGGGCCATCTGTTCCTACCAGAGATTCTCAGGTGGTCTTCCTTGTTCAAACTTGATAGTTCTTAACTTGGAATGAATCCACAGTGTCTCATTTCCTGTGGAAACAAAAGCAAAATCTCTTCTCCAAAGTAACATACCTTTTGACTTCAATTTTGAAGTAAAGTTATTTTCAAAATACCTATCTTGGATTAATTCAGCAGCATTTATAAGCAAATATCTTTTAGCAGCTGTTGCTCCTTCCTCAGCATTCAAACAACTCAAAAAGAGCACAATAACATACAGTATCCAGATTCTCTGTATGTTTTCCATCTTTATGTGGCTTTACTTTAAACTCTATGTCTTTTATTTTTAATTTAGGCTTTTTGAGACAGGGTTTCTGTGTATCTTTGTCCTGGAATTCACTCTGTAGACTAGGCTTTCCTTGAACTCACAAAGACCACTTGCCTCTGCTTCCCAAGTGCTGGGATTGAAGGTATCTGCCACCACACCTTGAATTCACAGAGGTCTGTCTGCCTCTGCCTCTCAAGCTTTGGGATTAAAGGTGTGTGCTAACACACCTTGAACTCACACAGATCTGTCTGCCTCTGCCTCCCAGGCATTGGGATTAAAGATGTGTACCACCAACTACTGTCTTTCTTTTTTATTCTTAAGGACCTTAAACGTTTCTTTTTTAAGCCTGCATATATTTTTAACACATTGTAAACCTTTTAGAGGTTTTCTTCGACTTTGAATCTTTCTTTTACTTTATATCTCTCTTTTTCTGACCACGTGAGTCTTTAATTTACCAAGCAACATGGGTAGGATTAAAGCCATGGCTTTGATGGCTGTATCCAGCCCATTCCTTAGCTTTATGAGATTCCAGCCTCATGGCTGAGGTACCGGCCAGAGCTGTGTTCACTGCCACAACTCTACAGCGTTTCAAGGTCCCTGCCAGCAAGCAAGCTGCAGTAGTATTTCCACAAACCACACTCAAGTGCTCCGTACTCAGACCGCCAGAGTTTGTCCTGGCAGGATGGCCCAGAAAGCCGGCATTTTAAAATGGTGCAGCATTTTTACTGCTACAGCTGAAAACTGAAAAGCATGCAGTCAGCTTTTCATCAACGCCATTTAAGTGCTCATGGCAGGACTTCTTAAAAGAGCTGCAAGGTTTTACAGCTAAAGCTGAGTCAGGAAGCCTCTCTTAGATGAGAGAGCTTGCTTGCCTCTAGCAAGTGGAGCAGACCCGAGAAATTGCTGCTACCAAGAAAACATGCTTTACTCTATTCTTTCCCAAGCTTTCTCAGGCTTTCTGTGGATGCAGTTATACACGTGGGCGCCATTCTATAACAATGAGGGCTGGCTTGTCAGGGTTTCTGTCATGCCCAGTTCCCACAGCCAGTAAGCTCCAAAGAAAATCACACAGAGGTCTCCAGAAGATTATAGACTGATTGGCCCATTAGCTCAGGCTTCTTATTAGCTCTTATCACTTATATTAACCCATTATTCTTACCAATGTTAGCGACATGGCTTGGTACCTTTCTCAGCAGGGCAGGTCACATCTTGCTTCTTCCATGGTCTGGGCAGAACTGGAGGGAATGGGCTTCTTCCTCCTTCCCAACATTCTCCTGGTATCATTGCCCCACATTTACTTTGTGTCTGGTTGTCCCACCTATACTTCCTGCCTGCCCAATCAGCATTTATTTAAAACATGATTGACAGAATACAGACAATTCTCCCGCACCAGGTCCCATCCCTAGTTGAAGAATTACAGACAATAATGACTGTTGAGAGATGCAGAATCAATTTCCACCATGGAAGAGTTCCCACATAGGTTGTACAATTGCAAGTGTCTATCCTGGCTGCATGTACATTTGAGCAAAGCTACATGAACTAGGCAGGATATGTACATGTATATGATTGGTATGTATATTATTGATATGTAATATATGATGCATATACATATAACAATAATAACAAAGAGATTATGAATGTTGAAGGAGGTAGACATGGGAGGAGTTGAGAAGGGGGAGAGGAAGGTGTCAAAATGTAGGTGGAATGTTTATGTATGAATTTCTCAGGAAGTTCTTACAGTAAAAATAGTAAAATGTAAAAATTAAATATAAAGTCTTTCCTATAAATCACTACCTGATGCTTATTGCTATTTCACATTCTGACAAATATATGAGTAGTATTATTTGTTATACAAGTAAAACACTTGTTTTTTCCCATCCATCATTACCTGCTTTAGCTATCTTCTTCAACAGTCTACTTTTCTACTTTTTTTTGATTGATATTCACAATTCTTTTTAAAGTGATTTTTCTTTCTTATTTTTGATTTTAAGATTTGGGTATAAGTTGATATTGGTTTGAAATTATCCAGCTCACTTGTAGTGATATTTTGTTTGTACTTTAACAAATAAAGCTTGCCTGAAGATCAGAATGCAGAGTTAAAGCACTAACAGCCAGGGAGTGTTGGCATTCATCTTTAATCCCAGTACTTGGGATTCTACACCTTTAATCCCAGGAGATAGAGGATTCAGTCTGAGGTACAGTCATATGCAGTCTGAGAAGCCAGTCTGAGGACAGGCTTGCCACTTTGGTCTGACCTTGATAGAGGTAAAAGGTCTCTCTAGTGACTGGCTGCCCTGCTTCTCTCATCTCTCAGCTTTCACCCCCTAATATCAGACTGGGTTTTTATTATTAAGAAAAATTGGAATCTGTGCTACACTCACTGTAGCCAACTCATATAGAAGAGAATGAATGATGACCTGAATGAAATAAGTCCATTGTAAGATAGAGAACACTCACCTTCAGAAGGTAGAAATCCAGCGTAAGATAGAGAACACCCACCTTCAGAAGGTAGAAATCCATCATTAGATAGAGAACACCCACCTTCAGAAGGTAGAAATCCATCATTAGATAGAGAACACCCACCTTCAGAAGGTAGAAATGCAAGAAAAGATGAGGCAACTAAAGCTCATGACTCACTTGTTTCTTTAGAGAATACTTTGCTTCCCCCTCACCCATAAAAACCTGACAAATTGATCTTCAAGAAAGCAACATGAGGCACCATCAGTGGGAGAACGATGCATTCCACCGACCCACCAGTGCCTGAGGCAGGTAAGAGAGCTGATACTGAAGTCAGAAGGGCACAAGAGCTAACCCCGTCCCGTAACAGTTCCAACACTCAAGAGAGCTGGCTTTGCACCTCACATAGTCCACACAATAGAGCCAGCTCCATTGGCAGAGGTGTGGGTGAGCCATCCCCAAAGTTGTGAGTATGGGAGAGCTGTCCCTATTACCCCTCTATCGTGTGGTGGCATGGTGGGGGAGGGGTGCTCTCCTTTCCCACTTATCAACACCTGGGTCAGGTGGGAGAACTGCCCCGGTCCTCCACCTGCTCCAACAATTGGGAGAACAGAGTCTGCACCTTGAGTGGGCAGCACCCTATTGGCAGAGGTGTGGGTGAGCCAGCCCCAAAGTTGTGAGTTGTGAGCATGGCAGAGCTGTCCCCATTAATCGTCTGCCACGTAGTGGTATGGGTGGGGTAGAGCTGCTTTCCCCCTGCCTGCCACCTGTCAATGCATGAGGTAGGTGGGAGAGTTGGTCCTGCCCCTCATCAGCTGAAGCACTTGGAAAACTAGCCCTTATGCCACTCCTGGGCAGCACAATAGAGCTGGTCGTGAAAGTGTAAGTGAAGATCCTATCCTGAGGACATGAAAGCAGGAGAACTTGCCCCGCCCCTTGCTCATTGCTGAAAGGGGCCAACTCTCTAGGGCAATGCAGGAGAGTTACTGTGGTGGGGAAGACCAGGAAGAGCTTGCAGGCTGGTCAATGGTGCAACTACCCAGGCCCAGAACTAGGGTTATGTGTTGATCCACCCCATCTGTGATCTACTGGAGCATGTGCAGGGACCAGAAAGCTGCAAGATTTCTATAATGCAGGGCAACAGCAGGATAACTAAGAGGAGTCCCAGTGAGAGTTCAGCATCGGTAGTGTAGCCAAAACCAGAGGCCTTTAACCAGACCAATGATTCATTGCAAAGAATACTTGCAAGTAAATATGTATGGAAAAGATTGTACTGCATGACTCACTGTGTCACACGACAGCCTCCATGACAAAATTGATATTTTTCCTTCTCTTTTTTAAATTTTTCTCTTAAATTTAGTTTTGTTTTATTTTGTGTGTGAGGAGAAGAGGTCACAAAGAGACAGCGAAATGAATAGGATGGAAATGCATGATGTGAAAGACACAAAGAACAAATAAAAAGAAGGGCATAAATAAGAAGGAAAGTTTTGTCTGAGGTTTCTGTCCTCAGTTAAGGTTCCCGCAGTCGTTAAGTCCCAAAGAAATCACACAGAGGTCTACATTAGTTATAAACTGATTGGCCCATTAGCTCAGGCTTCTTATTAACTCTTATAACTCATTTTAACCCATTATTCTTGTCTATGTTAGCCACATGGCTTAGTACCTTATTCAGCGAGTCAGTCACATCTTGCTTCTTCTGTGGCGGGGTCACAGTTTCAGACCAAGTTTTCCTCTTCCCAGAATTTTTCTGTTCTTGTCGCCCTGCCTCTACTTCCTGTCTGGTTGTCCTGCGTATACTTCCTGCCTGGCTACTGGGCAATCAGCATTTATTTAAAATATAATTGACAGAATAATAGACCATCATCCCACACCGGAAAGTCACATGAAGTAGGTCTATTCCATAAAACGTTCCTTGAGGACCTCATCTGCAGAATGAGAAGCCCAACTTCCACTTCTGTATTAATTACTTTTGGTTGCTATGAAAAGCATCAAAACCAAAAGCAGCTTTTGGAAGGAGGAGTTTGTTTTTGCTTCTAGAGGGACTTAATAAAGACTGAGCAGCTTCCAGAGCTTCCAGCTGAGAAATCTCATCTTTACCAGCAAATGCCTAGTGCAAGCTGGAAAAGGTGAGAGGCTACACACTCTCAGAGCCCTCTCTATCCCTGGGATACACTTCATCCAGCAAGGGTCCACCTCGTCAAAGTTCCACAACTTCTCATCCATCACCAACAGAGGACCATGTTCACATTCAAATATGTGAGCCTATGTTGGTGTTTCTCACTCAAATGACCACAATTCTGTCCCTGGTCTCCATCAACTCATGGCCAAATTGGAATGCAAAATGCACTTAGTTCAATATTAAAAGTCCCCAGAATCATTCACTGTCCCAACACATTTTCAAATCCAAAGTCTCATTTCAAACTCTGGGACATCTCTTAACTTTTTCACCCTGTAAATTAAAAAGCAAATCATGTACTTAAAGCGTATAATGTGACACAGTAAAAACTAGATTCCTAGGGAAAAGAATAGGGACATAGTAAGGAAATAATGGACCAAAGTAAAACTGAAACTTAGCAAAGCACATACCAACTCTTTCTTTGAACTCTATGACATGTGTATGGGACTTTAGTTTTAAGGAGTTCAGTTGGCTCTGTCATCCATAGCTTTCTGAAACACACATCTCTCAGGCTGGTTCTTATCCCTGTCTGAAGATCTTGAGTGGCGTATCATGGCTCTGGCATTTCCAGTATGTCCATTACAACCTGGTCTTCACCTTCCCAGCTTTAGACAATTGCCTCCCAAAGCTTCCTGACCTCTCAGGGCGTTCACACAGGGACTCCTCCTGCCACCTGTTTTCTGGCCTCACAAGCTCTCTGAGAATTTGATGGAAGAATGTATGACCCTTATAACTAATACATCTTTCATGTCATGTGGACAACACTATCAAATTTGCTAGATTGAGATGGACCCACAATCCCCCTAACCTCATTAGTAGCATTTTTTGAAACAATTGCTTTCTTTGAGCAAGCAACCACTGAAAGGATTTTCTCCTCTCAGAACTTTGAAGCCTAGCTGTGTGTGGAATGTGCAGAAGACTGTTCACATGACCATTCCCTCCTCCTCTTCTACCATGCAACACATCATTGTACTTGCCACAATTTTCCCTTTCAAACTCACAATCCTCAGCCCCTCACAAGAAATTTAACTCTGTTGCTTTATTATTCTCAAGATTTTCATCTGAGTGACAGTTAAAGCTGGCTATCAATTTAATTGATGCTTATTTACTTGGCCTTTAAGAATTTATTGCTTCTTTGCTATGTACTATTTTCTTTTTTTCATATTCTTTTATTTTTTTTCATTCAAAAAAATTTACATTTCCTTCCCTTCTCCCAGTCTGCTTCCCCACCACCCCTTCTCCCTCCCCCTGCTTCCTTAAAAGAGGGCATGGTAACCTGCCCTGTGGGAAGTCCAAGGCCCGCCCCCCTCCATCCAGGCCTAGGAAGGTGTGCATCCAAATCGACTAGGTTCCCAAAAAGATAATACATGCAGAAGAGATAGGTACTAGTGTCATTGTTGATGGCTTCTCAGTCTGCCCCCATTGGCAGCCACATTCAGAGTCCGGTTTGATCATATGCTCATTCAGTCCCAGTCCAGCTGGATTGGTGTGCTCCCATTAGATCAGGCACACTGTCTCAGTGGGTGGTCCAGCCCCTCACAGTCCTAACTTCCTTGCTCATCTTCTCCCACCTGCTCTTCGACTGGACCTTGGGAGCTCAGTCCATTGCTCTGATGTGAATGTGGGTCTCTGTCTCTATCTCCATCCATTGGATGAAATATCTATGGTGATGATCAAGATATTCATCAATGTGACTATGGGACAAGGCTAGTTCAGGCACCCTCTCCTCTGCTGCCCAAGTACCTAGCTGGGAATATCCCTGTGGACACCTGGAGTCCCCTCTAGAGCCAAGTATCTTGCCAATCCTAAAATGACTCCCTTAATGTAGATATCTTATTCTCTTCTCCAATATCCACCTTTCCTCCATCTCCACCCTCCCACTCCCCCAAGCTCTCCCCCGTCCTTCCCTTCTTCCTTCTCCTTCCCCCTTTCCCCTTCCCCCACCTCCCCTATCCCCACCTCTATCCCTGCCCCCCGTGTTTCCAACTATTGCCTGGCATCTTGTTTGCTTCCAATTTCCAGGAGGATCCATATATGTTTTTCTTTGGGTTCACCTTGCTATTTGGCTTCT